>NW_026510163.1:0-14718 GCF_026875155.1 Cherax quadricarinatus | reverse complement strand
GGGCCCGTATTGAGGGGGCTGTGTTTTTAAATGGTGACATACTGATCCTATTAAAAAAGGTAAAATTTAAAATATGCAAGCGCTGGCCTCTTTCCCATAGTGGTAAATTTTGTGGAGTAGGATGCCGTGGTTACGTGTCAAAAAAAATCCTGCAGTTTTCCCTTATTTTACAATGCTGTGTAAAGCAGGCTAGCTTTTTTTTTATAATTGATCATTAGGGGTTTTTATTTTTTCCTGAATCCAAAATTGGGCAGGGGTTGAGATTTTTCGTGACTTTAAAAATGATATAGTCTTCTGTGCACGAGTTTCTCAAAGATTTGGATAGAAAATGGAAAGTTTGATATTGGCCTTAGTTGTTTACGTCTTTTGGGTCACCACCTTTATGAATGGTTAACCCTTGTGTCTTGAGTAGTGTCGGGAAAGTGCTGTTTTCTAGTGATTTGTTAAAAGTAATGTAATGCTGAAAAAGGACAGGGGCCCGCTCATTTTAAAATAATGGGGGAAACGTGGGACAGATTCCCGAGTTTTTTTTTTAAAGGGTTTATGTCACGGTGACTTCCGTGGGCTCTTTGGTACAAGATAAAAGGAATCTGGAATTTCCCCATCTAGGTGTCCCCAGCAGGGCTTTGGTACATGGGATTTTATGGCAGTTAGATCCTATTTTTTAGAAAAAAGTTGTTTATCTGTTAGCTTATCAGTGGATGCAGTGGTGTTTCTTGAGTTTAGTTAGAACAATATTCTTGTTTTTTCAGTTTGTGGGTCCCCAGAATTGGGGAAAATGTTTTCCCGGTCTTTTTTTTACCCCCTTGTGTTAGTGAATCTGTGGGTAGTACAGTTGTTTTGTTTTTTTTATTAATTTTTGGGAGAACTGTTGAATATTGTTTAAGAAATTTGTGTATTAAACCCCGTCTATATTGTTTTCATATTGGTGTTTTTATAAGGATTTCAGAATGCTGCTGGTTAACCATGGGAACCCAAACCGTTTATTTGTGATCTGTTTGTTTTTATACGACAATGTTTGTTGTATAGTTAGTATTTTGTTTAAAAAAAAATGTCTGTCCAAACTAAAACCACTGGCTTGGAGAATTCTGAGGCCAGTCAACAGTCTCTAGGTCTGCTGCAAAAATTATTTTTTGAGGGCCCTTTTCATGGAGTCTAATTGAAACTTTGTTGTATTCGAGTGGTGGCTTACTGATGTTTGTTTTAAAAGGAAGGTTGGGTAGTGGTCTCTAGGGGGTTGGAAAGCTACCGTGAATGTAGAACCCCAGACTGCTCAGACGTTCCCAAACTGCACTAACAAATGCAAAGGGGTAGAAAAAAGAATTAGGCAAAAAGGAATGGGGAAAAATTTTTTGTGGATTAAAAGGGCCACCCCCCTTT
This sequence comes from Cherax quadricarinatus, assembly GCF_026875155.1. NCBI lineage: Eukaryota > Metazoa > Arthropoda > Malacostraca > Decapoda > Parastacidae > Cherax > Cherax quadricarinatus. Next base: position 13,338 of record NW_026510163.1, on the reverse strand, counting down.
AAGTTTGGCTTGGGAAAAAGGTATAAAAAAATAAACCAGGAAAAAGACTAGCAATGTTGCTCATCCCTTTTTCCCTTTGAAAAAGCAAATGACCTCATAAATGACTGGTCCAAAACTCAGGCATGAAACATCCTTCCATTATTATTAGAAAAAAATTTAGAAAGTGCTTATATGAAATTATTTATGGAAACTGGTTAATTTTGAGCCCCCCAAATATTGATGAGAATGATTGCTCTTCACGAGTATGATTTGATAATGCATTAATAAATGTCGATCAACTGCTCTGGAGAGGATGTCTAAACCTATGATATCTCGGAACTCTAGGCTGTGCCTGATATCCCTTTGTTGGCAATGGATATTACCAGTTACATTGGGGAGTTCTTCCCTACTCCTGGACCAATAGTCTCATGTGCCTATCCCTAAGCCTCAACAGCCTGATAATTAGACCGATCTCCGTAAGTAGTTGTCTTTGTAAAATCTTTGTAAGTATGATACTTAACAGACTGTACTTACAGGAATCAGACACCAACTTTCCCTCTACCTCTTGGGTCATGGAAAGGTAAATGTGTGGAACTGTATTTCCATCTTTCTCACTGCAACACCTCTCTAGTTTTTTACCACTTTTTTGATCAAAATCTGCATTTTGGATATTGCGAACAGAGCCGTTATACTACATGAAACTAGCCAGTAGGAATATTGGTGGTAGCTTACTCTGGGGGAATAGGATCCGGTCAAATAGAGTATCCTCTGTTCTCTACCAAGGCTTTAGAAGTGAGTCTAAAGAAATGTCTTTAGGGTACACCGCAGGGGGAGGAGTTCTCTGGTCCAGCTATTTAATATTCTGATTATTGCTTTTCCTAAATGCTCTACCTGCCTCACTAAACATATAGCTATAAGCTATGCTGATGACATTTCATGATCATAAACAGCATAGAAAGATTAGTACCATTCTATGAAGTTCAAGCAATTTGTAACCGACTAGGCTCATAATATCTTCCCTTAAATTAAGATATTACAATCAAACCGGACATCCTCCCCACCATTTATTTGCTGGGTGAAATCAACTGCTAGTTGAAACTTACAGATATCTTGGCTGTAGATTGTACCCTTTAACAAATCCACTATTATTTTTTTTATTATTTTTTATTACACACTGGCGATTCCCACAAGGCAAGGGTGGCCCCGAAAAAGTAAAAACTTTCACCATCATTCCTCCATCATGTCTTGCCAGAAGGGTGCTTTACACTACAGTTTTTAAACTGCAACATTAACACCCCTCCTTCAGAGTGCAGGCACTGTACTTCCCATCTCCAGGACTCAAGTCCGGCCTGCCGGTTTTTCCCTGAATCCCTTCATAAATGTTACTTTGCTCACACTCCAACAGCCAGTCAAGTATTAAAAACCATTTGTCTCCATTCACTCCTATCAAAACACGCTCACGCATGCCTGCTGGAAGTCCAAGCCCCTCGCACACAAAACCTCCTTTACCCCTCCCTCCAACCCTTCCTAGGCCGACCCCTACCCGCCTTCCTTCCACTACAGACTGATACACTCTTGAAGTTATTCTGTTTCGCTCCATTCTCTCTACATGTCCGAAACCACCTCAACAACCCTTCCTCAGCCCCTGGACAACAGTTTTGGTAATCCCGCACCTCCTCCTAACTTCCAAACTACGAATCTCTGCATTATATTCCACACCACACATTGCCCTCAGACATGACATCTCCACTGCCTCCAGCCTTCTCCTCGCTGCAACATTCATCCCCCATGCTTCACACCCATATAAGAGCGTTGGTAAAACTATACTCTCATACTTTCCCCCTCTTTGCCTCCAAGGACAAAGTTCTCTGTCTCCACAGACTCCTAAGTGCACCACTCACTCTTTTTCCCTCATCAATTCTATGATTCACTCATCTTCATAGACCCATCCGCTGACACGTCCACTCCCAAATATCTGAATACGTTCACCTCCTCCATACTCTCTCCCTCCAATCTGATATTTAATCTTTCATCACCTAATCTTTTTGTTATCCTCATAACCTTACTCTTTCCTGTATTCACCTTTAATTTTCTTCTTTTGCAAACCCTACCAAATTCATCCACCAATCTCTGCAGCTTCTCTTCAGAATCTCCCAAGAGGACAGTGTCATCAGCAAAGAGCAGCTGTGACAACTCCCACCCTGTGTGTGATTCTTTATCTTTTAACTCCACGCCTCTTGCCAAGACCCTCGCATTTACTTCTCTTACAACCCCATCTATAAATATATTAACAACCACGGTGACATCACACATCTTGTCTAAGGCCTACTTTTACTGGGAAAAAAATTTCCCTCTTTTCTACATACTCTAACTTGAGCCTCACTATCCTCGTAAAAACTCTTCACTGCTTTCAGTAACCTACCTCCTACACCATACACTTGCAACATCTGCCACATTGCCCCCCTATCCACCCTGTCATACGCCTTTTCCAAATCCATAAATGCCACAAAGACCTCTTTAGCCTTATCTAAATACTGTTCACTTATATGTTTCACTGTAAACACCTGGTCCACACACCCCCTACCTTTCCTAAAGCCTCCTTGTTCATCTGCTATCCTATTCTCCGTCTTACTCTTAATTCTTTCAATTATAACTCTACCATACACTTTACCAGGTACACTCAACAGACTTATCCCCCTATAATTTTTGCACTCTCTTTTATCCCCTTTGCCTTTATACAAAGGAACTATGCATGCTCTCTGCCAATCCCTAGGTACCTTACCCTCTTCCATACATTTATTAAATAATTGCACCAACCACTCCAAAACTATATCCCCACCTGCTTTTAACATTTCTATCTTTATCCCATCAATCCCGGCTGCCTTACCCCCTTTCATTTTACCTACTGCCTCACGAACTTCCCCCACACTCACAACTGGCTCTTCCTCACTCCTACAAGATGTTATTCCTCCTTGCCCTATACACGAAATCACAGCTTCCCTATCTTCATCAACATTTAACAATTCCTCAAAATATTCCCTCCATCTTCCCAAAACCTCTAACTCTCCATTTAATAACTCTCCTCTCCTATTTTTAACTGACAAATTCATTTGTTCTCTAGGCTTCCTTAACTTGTTAATCTCACTCCAAAACTTTTTCTTATTATCAACAAAATTTGTTGATAACAGCTCACCCACTCTCTCATTTGCTCTCTTTTTACATTGCTTCACCACTCTCTTAACCTCTCTCTTTTTCTCCATATACTCTTCCCTCCTTGCATCACTTCTACTTTGTAAAAACTTCTCATATGCTAACTTTTTCTCCCTTACTACTCTCTTTACATCATCATTCCACCAATCGCTCCTCTTCCCTCCTGCACCCACTTTCCTGTAACCACAAACTTCTGCTGAACACTCTAACACTACATTTTAAACCTACCCCAAATCCTCTTCGACCCCATTGCCTATGCTCTCATTAGCCCATCTCCCCCTCCAATAGCTGTTTATATCTTACCCTAACTGCCTCCCCCTTTTAGTTTAAAAACCCTTTCCCCCTCTCTCTTCCCTGATGCTTCTATTCTCCTTGTATCCCATCTAACCTTTTACTCTCAGTGTAGCTACAACTAGAAAGTGATCTGATATATCTGTGGCCCCTCGATAAACATGTACATCCTGAAGTCTACTCAACAGTCTTTTTTCTAATAATACATAATCCAACAAACTACTGTCATTTCGCCCTACATCATATCGTGTATACTTATTTTCCTCTTTTTCTTAAAATATGTATTACCTATAACTAAACCCCTTTCTATACAAAGTTCAATAAAAGGGGCTCCCATTATCATTTACACCTGGCACCCCCAAAACTTACCTACCACACCCTCTCTAAAAGTTTCTCCTTCTTTAGCATTCAGGTCCCCTACCCACAATTACTCTCTCACTTGGTTCAAAGGCTCCTATACATTCACTTAACATCTCCCAAATCTCTCTCTCTCCTCTGCATTCCTCTCTTCTCCGGGTGCATACACGCTTATTATGACCCATTTCCCTCGCATCCAACCTTTACTTTAATCCACAAATTCTCGAATTTACACATTCATATTCTCTTTTTCTCCTTCCATAACTGATCATTTAACATTACTGCTACCCCTTCCTTTGCTCTAACTCTCTCAGATACTCAGATTAATCCCATTTTTTTCCCCCCACTGAAACCTCCTCCCCCCTTCAGCTTTGTTTCGCTTGGGAGCCAGGACATCCAACTTCTTTTCATTCATAACATCAGCAATCATCTGTTTTTTTGTCATCCGCACTACATCCACGCACATTTAAACAAACCCCGTTTTAAAAGTTTTTCTTCTTCTCTTTTTTTAGTAAATGTATACAGGAGAAGGGGTTACTAGCCCATTGCTCCCGGCATTTTAGTCGCCTCTACGACACGCATGGCTTACGGAGGAAAGATTCTTTTCCACTTCCCCATGGACAATAGAAGAAATAAAAAAGAACAAGAGCTATTTAGAATAAGGAGAAAAACCTAGATGTATGTATATATATATATATGCATGTGCGTGTCTGTGAAGTGTGACGAAAGTGTAAGTAGGAGTAGCAAGATATCCCTGTTATCTAGCGTGTTTATGAGACAGAAAAAGAAAACCAGCAATCCTACCATCATGCAAAACAGTTACAGGTTTTTGTTTCACAGTCATCTGGCAGGACGGTAGTACTTCCCTGGGTGGTTGCTGTCTACCAACCTACTACCTATACCACAACTAAATAAGAAATGCAAAGCTAGGCTAAATGATCTCAAAGCTGTTGCTGGCTACAACCCCAACTATGATGCTAATGTTGCTGGCTACAACCCTAACTATGGTGCTAATGTTACTGGCTACAACCCCAACTATGGTGCTAATGTTGCTGGCTACAACCCCAACTATAGTGCTAATGTTACTGGCTACAACCCCAACTATGGTGCTAATGTTGCTGGCTACAACCCCAACTATGGTGCTAATTTTGCTGGCTACAACCCCAACTATGGTGCTAATGTTGCTGGCTACAACCCCAACTATGTGCTAATGTTGCTGGCTACAACCCCAACTATGGGCTAATGTGGGGAATTTGTGAGAATGATGTACATAGCCTATGTTAGGTCCTAATTGATTATGCTGCCCCATGTTGATATTAGCTAGGGAAAGTTCTCTCCGACCCTTGGAGTTAATGCAAAATGAAGCTCTCAGAATTATTCTTGGCTGTCCCAGATCTACAAAAGTTCTTAACATGAGGAAGGAGCTTGGTTTTCTAGTATCAGTGATAGGTTTGGGTTTGAGATTAACACTGTACTCGGTATTAGAATGTTGAGAAATGAACCAGACTCTGTCACAATGAATCTTACTAAGTGTCTAGAGGTAAATACACACAAATCTAAATGTATTGTGAAAACGTGCAATTGCATTAAGTTTTATAACCTGCATGAACTGTATCACTGTAGACAACAAGAGCATTTCACCCCTCCATGGAAGATGTGTTCATTTAATATTATATATCTGTAAGTCCCTCCCAAGAAGCTCATTGCTAGGAATCCCTTCCTTAAATCACTTGTTAAAGCAACTGCTCAAGAAGAAATTTCTCGCCTAGCTGGTAGTAATAAGTTATCACAAGTTATATACACTAATGGATCTAAACAGGAGTCTTCTGGCAGGGCTGCATCTGCTCTTGTTGCCACCTCCCTAGTTAAGAACGATAATAAATTTGCTCAATATGAGCCGTAAACGATCTCTGTGTTTGTTCCAGCTCCGATATTTCTCCTACTTTGAACGGGGCCGTCAGTACTAAGCAATATTCTAAGTGAGGAAGCACTAGTGATTTGAAGAGTGTCACCATCAGCATTATTTCCCTTGTTTTGAAAATTCTCAATACCCACCCCGTCATCTTCCTGGCTGTCGTGATCTGTCGTCTTGCTATGGTCTTTAAAAGCAAGATCAGCTGATATAATTATTCCCAGGTCTTTTACGTGTTCCTTACGTTCTATTTGGTGACCCTCTTGGGTTTTGTATATAGTGCTCCTTTTGAGTTCTTCATTCTTTCCATACCTAAGCAGCTGGAACTTATCACCAATGAACGTCATGTTGTTCTCCACTGCCCACTGGAAAACCCTGCTTATGTCTTCCTGTACTTTTTCAGTGTCCTCTACTGTAGTAACTTTCATGCTTATTTTAGTGTCATCTGCAATGATGATACAAAAGTGTGCCGGGTGTTTTTATCTAAATCTGCTATGAGGATGAGAAACAGCAGAGGTGCCAGGACAGTACCTTGAGGCACTAAGCTTTTGACCTCGCTGATGCTGGATCGTGTCCTGTTCACTACTACTTTTAGTGTTCTGTGTGTTAGGAACCCGAAAATCCATCTGTCTACCTTCTCAGTAATGCCCATGGCCCTCATTTTGTGTGCTATCACTTCATGATCGCATTTGTTAAACGCCTTTGCAAAATCAGTGTAAATCACATCTGCGTTTTGGTCGTCTTCCAGTGCCTCCGTAATTCTGTCATAATGAGAAGAGTGAAGAGGAGCGACAGGAGGTGGAGTAGTGTCCATCAGTGGCTTAGACTCCGCAGTGTAGTCGGAAATAGCTTCAATTGCTGGCTGCACGCAAACCAACGTACGAGCCACAGTCGGTTCCTGATCAGCCGGGCTGTGGCTCGTACGTTGGTTTGCGTGCAGCCAGCAGTAACAGCCTGGTTGATCAGGCTGTGATCCACCAGGAGGCCTGGTCACAGACCGGGCCGCGGGGGCGTTGACCCCCGGAACTCTCTCCAGGTAAACTCCAGGAGGACAAGGACGTTGTATGTGGGACGATACTGGAGATAGGAGCAGGGTGAGTAAAGACCAGGGTAACAATGGAATTTACCAATGTGGGGGGGGGACACAAGAGGTTAGAGGTAACTTCAGAAGAAGCTTGGGAGGGACAGGAGAGGAAGGTATTGTACGAGGGGCAGGATGGACCTCCACACTTGCAACAGATCGAGTAAGAGGTAAAGATGCAGGTACTGAGACTAGAAATGAAAGAGATTTACCCTTTGGGAATTTGTTGGACTTTGAATAAGCGAGCGAGGTCTTGTAGACAAAGAAGCTTGCATGTGAGATGAAGACTGGAGAACAGTAGGTGACAAGTAAACTTCTATGGGACGAAAAAACCTAAGGCATCTACATACGAAAGTGTTGTGCTAATGGGAGATTTTAACTTTAGACAAATTGACTGGAGCAATTTGACAGGAAATTTAGAGTTGAACGACTTTCTTGATGCGATTCAGGACTGTTTTCTAAAACAGTTTGTGACAGAGCCAACTAGAGGAAATAGCCTGATTGACTTGGTTCTTGCCAACAGGGAATCACTAATTAATAATCTTGAAGGTAATGATGAGCTTGGGGAAAGTGATCACAAATCACACAGTTTTTATATATCATGGAATTACCCTAATAATGGCAATCAAGTTTCTGTCCCTGACTTCCATTTGGCTCATTTCATAGGACTGAGAAATTATCTTAGTGGGCTGAACTGTAATGACCTAACTATGGGTCAGGTAAGTGGTGATGGTTGCTGATATGGTGTTTTCCAGAGCATAGTTCTATCTGCTCAGACTACTTATATTCCAAATAGGGAAATCAGATCAAACAAAAATGATCCTAAATGGCTAAACAATAGATTAAAATATTGCATTGGTCAAAAGAGAGGCATATATAGGCGAATCAAGAGAGAGGGGCAATTAAGAAATCAATATATTCAGTTAGAGAAATAAAGGGAATAAGAAAAACAGAGAGATTATGAAGTTAAAGTCACAAGAGAATCAAAGACTAACCCAAAAAGATTATTTCAGGTATACAGAAGTAAGATCAGGGACAAGATAGGCCCACTCAAAAGTTACTCAGGTCAGCTCACCGACAGTGATAAGGAAATGTGTAGAATTTTTGACACTTACTTCTTTTCAGTTTTTACACAGGAAGATACTAGCAATATCCCGGAAATAAATTATGTAGACCAGGACAATAATAAACTATGTACGATTAGAGTCACAAGTGATATGGTCCTTAGACAAATAAATAAATTAAAACCTAACAAATCCCCAGGCCCTGATGAACTGTATGCAAGGGTTCTAAAGGAATGTAAAGAGGAGCTTAGCAAACCTTTGGCTAATCTTTTCAACATATCACTACAAACTGGCATGGTGCCAGATAAGTGGAAAATGGCAAATGTGATACCTATTTTCAAAACAGGTGACAGGTCCTTAGCTTAAAACAAAGCCAACAAACCAAACCCCCCATGTGGGAAAAAGTTTATAAAATAATAATTTCCCAACGAAATTGTGCCATCTTGAAAAGCAAAAATTTGATCTCGAATTCAGGGTTTTACAAAGGGGGGGTTTCCCTTTCGAATTAATTAATTTTTTTTCGAAAAGTTTTTGGGGGGGTAGATCATGGTAATTATTGATATTTTGTATATGGACTTCAGGAAAATGAAAAAAATTAAAGGCCGCAGAATGGAGGAAAATTTTTTTTCTGGATGGAAGTGTGGTTGACAAATAGGAGGAGAGTATGCAAAAATGGGTAAAAAATCAAAAGGGGGAAAGTTCATGAGCAGTTTTCCCACGGGGATCGTTTGGCCCTTGTTGCTCACTCTACAAAAACCATAGATGAGGGAATAAATAGTGTATAAGAATTTTTCCCGATACTCCAAAATAGGCCAACAAATTCATTCTGACGGGCTTTAGAGCATCCAAAAAGATTTAAAATGATGATGCAGTGGGCAGGAAGTGGCAGATGCAGTTTATATAGATAAAGCAAAGTTTAAAAATTGGATGGAAAATACCCTGCCCTATAAAATAAATAACCCTAAATTTTAAAATTTTTGACTGATTGCTAGAAAATGAATGTTAGATAAAGAGAACCTTTAAAATGGGATGCAAAACCCTGATGACCTTGGTCGCTTGTTCTTTTAGGCTGGAATATTTCTGCAATTAACAGCCCCTTTAAAGGCACCTTACATTGCAGAGTCACTTGTTTCAAGAAAAGCTTAGCCCCCAAAGAAGTAGGGAAGTTTTAGCAGTAAGGTCGAGAAAACCAAAAACCCCAGTCATTGTGGTAGTCTACAAGTTCCGGGGGCAACATCCCCGCAAATTTAGGAACAGCTGTTAAAATTTACCACTGTCTGGAAAATTTAGCTCCCGACCCAACATCTTTTCTCCCGGGGGATTTCAACTTAGGCACTAAAAAAGGGGAAAATTTGCAAAAAAAAATTGTTGCAGAAATAACACCAGGAGGCAGCTTGATGAAAATCACATACACGAGCTTTTAAATCTTTTGCACAAAATTTCAATTTAAACCAGAAATAATAGAGCCCATAGACTGGAGAATCACTAGCCTCATATTTTAACAATGATGATTGATAAGAAATTTTCCCATATCAAAAAAAAACTCGATAAACATAATTGAGGTTAGCATGTATGCGTGGGGGGCCCCCGACCGACAAAAAGAGGGGGTGTACGAGGGGGGATTCCCAAATTCAACTTCAATAACAAAAAAATAAAAATGGGGCCAAGTAAAACCCAAATCCTAACCCTATAAGTGGGGGATATACTAAGCAACACAGACCCCAAATTTATCAGAAACAGTTAACTGGTGGCACTCGATGTTGGCACAAGGGTTTTTTCCTTTAAGAAAAAGGAGGGTGTGTAAAATTTTGAAAAAAACAGGCGTCCTTTTACAGGCGCGGAAAAGAATAACGAGGGGCTAAAAGAGGTCAATATATTGAAATGCGGGGGGAGGCATGGTCAAGAAATAGAAAGCATCAAATTTAAAAAAAAGAATCCTTTAGGAGTCGGGAATCGGGGAAAAAACTAAAAGTATAATGAATCAAAGAAACCCAAAGTTTTCTTCTCCTATCCCAAAAATAAATCGAGAACAACGCCCGTATTGGGGCCCCCCTACTTAAAAAAAGAGGGTCCTATACAGATACAGCAAGGAAATGATGAGCACCGCCCAATATGATCATTTTTTTGAAACCCGAAACCCAGACTGAGAGTCGAAGATCAAAATGAATTTTTTATGAGAGAGAAAAAAATTTGAAAACACAACCCTACCCGATGTTATCCTGACGCAAATGACTTCGAACGGGCGAAAAATGACATCCCATGCACTCTCCCCCAGGGCCGATCGGGAAAACCTGTGTTCATAAAGAACGAAAGAACCCCCTACACGAGCCTTTTCCACCCTATGGAAGGGGCATGGACACGGGGGTCTCCCTCATTACTAAAAACAACGACATGCCCACCCCCAAAGGGGGGCGTAAAAGCACAGCAAAGAACTACAGCCCAATGCACTAACACCCTATCTAAAATCTTTGAAAGGGCCAAAGAAGCAAGCCCCACCCTTAGAAACCCTCGTTACAAACCCGGGGCAACATGGGTTTAGAGTCGTCCTGTCTGTCTCAATAAGGATCACTACGACAAGGGCCTAAATGCACTAAAGACAAAAAGAATGCAGTGTAAAAAATTTCAGACTTTGAAAAACCTTCGAAAGTGTGCCATGGATAAAAGCGCACAAAAAAGCGCGCTAAAGGGAAAAAAACAGGAAAAATTTGGGCGATGGATCTATAATTTCCCCCACTAACAGAAACCCGGAGTAGTCGTCAACAGGTAAAGTCCGGAAAGGGCTACGGTGAAAAGCTTTGTTCCACAAGGCACAGTACTAGCTCCCATCTTGTTCCTCATCCTCATATCCGACATAGACAAGGATGTCAGCCAAGCACCGTGTCTTCCTTTGCAGATGACACCCGAATCTGCATGACAGTGTCTTCCATTGCAGACACTGCAAGGCTCCAGGCGGACATCAACCAAATCTTTCAGTGGGCTGCAGAAAACAATATGAAGTTCAACGATGAGAAATTTCAATTACTCAGATATGGTAAACATGAGGAAATTAAATCTTCATCAGAGTACAAAACAAATTCGGGCCCACAAAATAGAGCGAAACCCCAACGTCAAAGACCTGGGAGTGATTATGTCGGAGGATCTCACCTTCAAGGACCATAACATTGTATCTATCGCATCTGCTAAAAAAATGACAGGATGGATAATGAGAACCTTCAAAACAAAGGGAGGCCAAGCCCATGATGACACTCTTCAGGTCACTTGTTCTATCTAGGCTGGAATATTGCTGCACTCTAACAGCACCTTTCAAGGCAGGTGAAATTGCCGACCTAGAAAATGTACAGAGAACTTTCACGGCGCGCATAACGAGATAAAACACCTCAATTACTGGGGGGCGCTTGAGGTTTCTAAACCTGTATTCCCTGGAACGCAGGAGGGAGAGATACATGATTATATACACCTGGAAAATCTAGAGGGACTAGTACCGAACTTGCACACGAAAATCACTCACTACGAAAGCAAAAGACTTGGCAGACGATGCACCATCCCCCCAGTGAAAAGGAGGGGTGTCACTAGCACGTTAAGAGACCATACAATAAGTGTCAGGGGCCCGAGACTGTTCAACTGCCTCCCAGCACACATAAGGGGGATTACCAACAGACCCCTGGCAGTCTTCAAGCTGGCACTGGACAAGCACCTAAAGTCAGTTCCTGATCAGCCGGGCTGTGGCTCGTACGTTGGTTTGCGTGCAGCCAGCAGCAACAGCCTGGTTGATCAGGCGCTGATCCACCAGGAGGCCTGGTCACAGACCGGGCCGCGGGGGCATTGACCCCCGAAACTCTCTCCAGGTAAACTCCAGGTAAACTCCAGGCAGGTGAAATTGCTGACCTGGAAAATGTACAGAGAACCTTCACGGCGCATAACTGAGATGAAACACCTCAATTACTGGGAGCGCTTGAATTTCCTGAACTTGTACTCCCTGGAACGCAGGCGGGAGAGATACATGAATATACACCTGGAAAATCGTAGAGGGACTAGTACCGAACTTGCACACGAAAATCACTCGCAACAAAAGCAAAAGACTCGGCAGACGATGCAACATCCCCCCAATGAAAAGCAGGGGTGTCACTAGCACGTTAAGAGACAATACAATAGGTGTCAGAGGCCCGAGACTGTTCAACTGCCTCCCAGCATACATAAGGGGGATTACCAATAGACCCCTGGCTGTCTTCAAGCAGGCACTGGACAAACACCTAAAGTCGGTACCCGACCAGCTGGGTTGTGGCTCGTACGTTGGATTGCATGCAGCCAGCAGTAACAGCCTGGTTGATCAGGCTCTGATCCACCAGGAGGCCTGGTCACAGACCGGGCTGCAGGGGTGAACTGCGAAAAGGATTTGGGAGTTTTGGTTAGCAGTAATCTAAAACCAAGACAACAGTGCATAAGTGTTTGTAATAAAGCCAACAGAATTCTTGGCCTCATATCAAGAAGCATAAATAATAGGAGTCCTCAGGTTGTTCTTCAAGTCTATATTTCCTTGGTTAGACCTCATTTAGATAATGCTGCACAGTTTTGGTCACCATATTGCAAAATGGATATAAATGCTCTGAAAAAACGTACAAAGGATGATGACAAAGTTGATCCCATGCATTAGAAATCTTCCCTATGAGGATAGACTGAGGGCCCTGAATCTACACTCTAGAAAAATGTAGAATTATGGATATGAATGAGGTGTATAAATGGAAAACGGGAATAAAGGGGATGTAAATACCATGCTAAAAATATCTAGCCAAGACAGGACTCGCAGTAATGGTTTTAAGTTGGAAAAAATTCAGATTCAGGAAGGATATAAGAAAACACTGGTTTGGTAATAGAGCTGTGGATGAGTGGAACAAACTCCCGAGTACCGTTATAGAAGCTAAAACGTTGTGTAGTTTTAAAAATAGGTTAGATAAATATACGAGTGGGTGTGAGTTATACCTGACTAGCTTGTGCTACTAGGTCTGATGCCCTGCTCCTTCCTTAAGTGAATGTGACCTGACCGGACTTGGTTGGGTCATTGGCTTAAGCCAGTAGGAGACTTGGACCTGCCTTGCATGGGCCAGTAAGCCTACAGCAGTGTTCCTTCTTTCTAATATTCTTAAGAGTCCAGGACTGCAAAAGAGTTTGATACAGAAGTGATTGTGAAAGGTGATTGTAGGGGAGACAGTGGGAATTGTGACCCCAGAAGTTGAGAGTCTTAGTAACTCGAGAATATGAAATAAAGTGAAGTCTCCCCTGGAGTAGATGAGAGGCTGCCATAGCGTAAAGCCTTCTCTCTCTTTGAGACAATCAATATCATGTTCATTCAAGTAAACCTGGCAATGACAAGAATATGATGGATGAGCTTCATGACAATTAAGGCAGGAGGGAGGTAGGCCACAAGATGTATTGGTATGGTTAAAAAA
>NW_026510162.1:0-13374 GCF_026875155.1 Cherax quadricarinatus | reverse complement strand
ACCCACGGACTGCACATCCGCACTAAGTTAACTAATCGTTTGGACTGAAAGTTGCAGCTCTGCCTCCAGCAATGAACAAATTAAACAGGTGATGGACAAGCCTTCGTTGTTGCAGTCTCACCGATAAAGCTCTTCACGGAGCTCTGTCATGTCCTGACAAACCTTTACACAGAGCTTTGTCAAGTCTTGACAAAGACGTGTAGCAGGCTTCTGTAATCTAATACAGGAAAATATAACAGGTTTCTTCAACCGAACAAGCCTCTTGTACTGACATGTAAGACACATGTGCAACCTGTGTCGCGCCTGTGTCTTATGCATCAGGTTGATAACTTAGCAGTATTGCCAGATCAACCTCGTTGCTGAGAACAACACCAACAAACACACAAATATGCAGAACAACCACTGTAAACAAATAGTGAACTTACCAAGCGCTTTCGTGATTTCTCACATTATCAAGGAACAATTCCTTGATAATGTGAGAATTCACGAAAGCGACTGAAAGTTCACTCTTTTTCCACAGTGGTTGTGCTGAATATTGTGATATTGTTTACTGTGATCTTATTGCACAAACATGCATATCCAATGAAACGTGAAACGAGTCACTGATTGGAGGGAGAAAAAAGTTGTTGACACAGATCAGTGAACCTTTGGACAACTGAGCTCAAGGTGCGAAGGTTTTTCTTGTCCAATGAGTTTCTTCACCGAGAGGCTACAACTGGCCCGTTTGAGCGGAGTGTTTTATAAATCGTGACAACTCTGGATGTTAGGAAGGCCGCTGCTTCATTAAGAGGAGTGCTACCCTTCCAAACAACTTGTAATACTACCACTACTGCTACTAATAATAATAATAATATAGAGAATTAAATTATTAATAATTGCAGTAGTAACAGTAGGGGCAGTAATTTATTACCATCATTATTATCGTCACTGGGAAAGGCTAAACCAGTACGGGTCACACAACGTCTGGGAATGGTCGAACATAATAAAGTTTGATTAAAGGATGGGTAAGGTAGCTCCACCTCCTTGAATCCAGATCCCTTCTTAACCAGGAAGCCTTCCACTGAAAGAAACGAAAGGAAGCTCAAGCATCGTCGGGTATATCAGCCAGACAGATCCACTAGTAAGAAGAGGTGCAGTGGTTTAATACCAGCAGGACTGGAGTCACTTTTACATGGAAGAGGAGGAGGAGTGTTACTGTGGGAGTGTGTTCTTCGGGGCTCTCCGGGGGGAGTGGAGAAGGGCAGGTGACCTTCTCCTTCAGCAGAAGGGAGCGTCTTCACCTCAGTGAGAGCAGGGAAGGGCAGGTGTTGACCTTGTGGTGGGTGGCTGTCGCTCTACACCTGATTGTTTGTATTGCTATTATTATTATTATTGCTATTATTATTATTATTATTGCTATTATTATTATTGCTATTATTATTATTGCTATTATTATTATTGCTATTATTATTTTGCTATTATTATATTATTGCTATTATTTTTATTGCATTTTTATTATTTTTAAATTATTATTATTTGCTTTAATTTTATTTTATTATTATTTTGCTATTATATTTTTATATTATTATTATTTTTGGTATTTTTTACATTCATGGAGGAGGATAAACCCGTAGGGTTAAACACGTTGAGGAATGAGGACATTCTCCCGATTATTTAATTGGAAAAGGTCCAGGTCCCTAGATCAAGACCCCTCGCCAACATCAAGAACCCCCTTTAAGGGTAACACGCTCTTCAGAAAGTAAGAACACACTTTTCTTAACAAAAAACACACACACACACACACACCCCACACACACCCAACCCCAAAAACACACACACACACACACACACACCCCACAAACACACCACAGACACACACAACCAAACACACACCACAACACACACACACAAGACACACACACAAAATGGGAAAGTAGCAGGAAAGGCGGGGAAAAACCCAAAAACTAAAAAAGGGGGGGAACTACCAGGATGGGGAAATTTCCCTTTAAAGACTTTTCAGGGGAGGGGGGAACTACGGGAAAACCAGACAAGAAATAGGACTAGTGCAAAAATAAAAGGGGGAGAGAAGATTGTTCCCAAGGGAAACGGAAATAAGGGAAAAGAAAAACAAAGTCCTTGGTTCCCCAAAGGTGTAGGGAGGCAAAACTAGGTGTACTAAGAAGGGAAAAGGTACAGAAACAGAGAACTCGGAAAATAAAGAAATCACCCGAAAAGGCCAGAAAAAAATTGCACAGATAAAAGGGAGGCTCAAGACAATAAAAAAAGACATAGCATCAAAGTAAAGCCCGGGACCCGAAGCTTTGTACAACATGGGGGAAAACAACAGCAAGGGACCAGGTAATCAGACTGGGGGAAGGGTGATGGGGAAATTTTCCAAGAAACACCGAAGGTATGTCAACCACAACACAAGGGTTTTAAAGAGGTATTTACAGTGAAACCAGTAACTCCAAAAACAAACGGGGGGGACCCACAAGTGCTGGATGAGGTACATATAACCAAGGAGGAGGGGAAAAAGCTGCTACGAACTTACCCCTCAAAGGCGGGGGGCCGACAACATTCTCCATGGGTCCTTAAAGGGAGCAGAGATATTGTGGAGCCATTAACAAAAAAATTTTCAAAATCTTTTAAAGGGCAACCCCCAGGTAGGGAAAATGGAAAATTAGTCCCAATTTTTAAAAAGGGGAAAACATGACACAAAAACTACAGACCTGTACTCTAACGGTATAGTATGAAAAGGCTGGAAACATCAGGGGGGAAGGGGTGGGGACCGGGAAAAAAAACAAGTGATAATTGACAACCACAGGGGGTTTCGGGGAAGGGAAAAAATCCTTGTCACAAACCTACTAGAGTTTTTATGAAAAGGTACAGAATAAGACAAAGAGGAGGGGTGGATCGTTGCGTTTTTTTGGGAAAACTGCAAGAAGGCTTTCGACACATTTCCTCACAAGGGGAAATGAAAAAAGCAGAGGACCAGGACACAAACAAAAGGCCGCAAGGGATCAAGAATATCTGACAGGGAGGAAAAAAACGAGTCATGGTAGGACGAGGGTGTCAGAGTGGGCGCCTGTGACAAGGGGTTCCAAGGGGTCAGCCCTAGACCTTCTGTTCTTGGTAACGTAAACGACAAAAAGAAGGGATGACTCAGAATGTCCTTTTTTGCAGACGAGTGAAGTTAATGAGAAAATCAATGGGACGGGGATCGGCAGGACAAAACAAAGAATCTGGACGGGCACAAGCCTGGTCCAGCAACTGGCCCTTAAATTTTAACCCCTGCCAAAGCAAATCATAAAAGGGGGGAAGGGCAAAGAAGACCGCAGACACAATATAGTTTAGATGGCCAAAAGACTGAAAACCCTCACTAAAGGGAAAAAAGATCGGGGGGTATATAACACGACATTCCCCTGGGGGCGCACATCAATAGATAACTGCTGCAGCTAGGCGCAGAAAAACCTAGGATAGCTTCGATCCTCAGAAAGGATTTTTTTAAGACTCTGTACCCCATCTACGTAAGGGGGGCCCATACTGGAGTATGCAGCCCCATTTGGAATCCACACCTGTCAAGCACGTCAAAAAAATTAAGAAAGTGCAAAGGTTTGCAACAAGACAGTTCCCCCGAGCTCGGGGGGTTTTCCCTTTAAAAAAAGGTTGAGGGGGAAACGGCCCGACGACACGGGGGCCCCGGGGGAGGGGGAAATGAAACGACATATAAAATACTGCCGGAATAGACGAGGGGGCAAAGACCGAGTTCCAGAGGGGACCAGACACAAAGTCACAATTGGGAAGTTGAAGACTCAGTGAATCAAAGGGGTTAGGGAAATATTTTTTTCAGTCATGAGTGTCAGGGCATGGAAAAAACCTAGAAAATGATGTGGTGGAGGGAGGAACCATACAATTTTAAGGCGGTTAAAAAAGGCCTGGGGCAGGGAGGGAGAGGACCCAGTACAATCACGAAGAGGCGGGCCAGGAGCGTGAGCGCAACCACAAAAGGTGAGTACAAAAAAGTGAACACACAACCACACACAAAAAAAACCACACACACAACACCACACAAAACACAACAAACACACACACACACACACAAAAACACACAAACCACACACACACACACACACACACACACACACACACACACACACAACACATCACAGGGACAAGGGTCACAACGGAACGAAGACTCGACGTCACGGGACGTTTGGAGTATTTCTTCAGTCATAGAGTTGTCAGCAAGTGGAATAGCCGCAAGTGAAGTAGTGGAGACAGGGCCATACAAATTTTTTAAAAGAGGATGACAAAGCTCAGGAAGCAAAAGAGAGAGGACCAGTAGCGTCATGAAAGGCGGGGCCAGGGTGAGTCCCCGACCCCGCAAACCCAAAAAATTGAGTACAATTAGGTGATACACAAAGACACACACACACCCCAAACACACACACACACACACCACACACACACACACACCAACAAACAACAAACACACACACACACCAAACACACACACACACACCCACACAAACAACCCCACACACAACACACAACACACACAAAACACACAACACACACACACACAAATGCACGATACCCGAGAGACCGAACTCCCTCAACTGAACCCCAATTTTCTCTCACTCAGGGTGAGAACCATGAAGAAAAATGAAAATCGTCCAAAGGGACTAGGTGGTCACACACCAACAAAAAACACACACACACACCAACCACACAACCCCACACCCCGACAACACCACACACACATACACACAACACAACAACAACAACACAACACAAAACACACACCATACACCACACAGACACAACCCACACAAAAACCCCACAACAACACACACCACACAACACACAAAAACACACCCACACACACAACACAACCCCCAAACCAAACACACAACACACAACAACACCACAAAACCCCACAAACACACACACACAACACACCACCACACACACACCACACACAACACCAAAACACACCACACACACACACACACAATGCTAGATACCGAGAGACCGAACTCCCCCAATGACCCAATTGCCTCCGGTAGTGAGAAAACCCGTGAAGAAAAATGAGAAATCATACCCAATGACTAGGTGGTACACACACACAACACACACACACCACCAAAACAACACACCACACACACACAAACACACACACACAACACACACAACACACACTACACCAACACCACACAAAACAACACACACACAACAAAACCACACAAACACACCAAACCCCCACACACACCACAAAACAACCACACATCACACCACACAGACACACACACACACACACACACAAACACACACACACACACACACATCAAACACACACACAAAACACACACACACACACACCACACACAACAACACCACACACACACACACACACACACACACCCAACAAACCACACAACACACAAAACACACACACACACAAAAAACACAAAACCCACACACACACACACACACAACACACAACCCCCAACACACACCCAACACACAAAAACACAACAACCCCACACGACGTACAAAATACTACAGAACTTTACGAGGTGATCGGATATTGGACCAGGGAAAAAGAACACAACGAAGTTGAAAACCAAAGAGTCATGGGGTGTTATCGTGTTATGAAGTATTTAGGGTTGAGGAATGGAATAATCTTAATAAAGTAGTAAGGAGGATCCACAACGCTTTAAGAAGAATACGATAAGGTTCTTGGATGGTAGTGTGTGGACCAGCAGCGACCAGCGAAGGGCGAGGCCAGGAGATGTGACTCGACCCCCCCAACAGAAGACAATCCCCTGCCACTCCCTCCTCCCAGCAGAGTGCTGGTCCCCATATCGCCAAAGCAAGTACCCAAGTTTGCTTGTTCTAGGGATTGAGGTCTACCATTATTTGATTTTTTATTAACGGAGGTGTAAGGTATTACGACACAGGAAAAAATGGCCCTTACCCGTCGTGTGAGTCAGGCATAACAAACTTACAGATAGACTATAACTTTTATTACCTTCGCCCGATATTACAAAATGTACAATTATGTATATTTTGTACAAAAATTGGAAAAAAGTGTACCACACGAAAGGTGACGAATGGGAAAACAAAAGAGCCCAAAGAGAAAGGGGAGCACCGTACTCAAACCACTGGTAGGCAAGTCTGGCAAAGCTGCCCGCGAGTGAACCCCTCACCCCAGCCTTGGCGGGTCGTCGTGATTGGCAATGAACCAGGTACTGATTTAAGCGGTCCCTAAAAAAACCTAAACCTTAGCACCCCATTTGTGGGTTGGGGGGCACTTAAAGGGAAATGTGTACATATGCCAAATAAATTGTAACATACTCTTTGCATGCCACACCCCACCCCAAAAGGGCTCTAATTACCAGGACTAGGCCTCCACCTCCATGGGTAGCGTGCCGCCATGGCACTGAACAATGAAGGTACCGCCATTCCTCTCAACCATCCAACTCATTAGATAGGGCTCAAATTTTCTTGAGACTTAAAGTCAAACTCTATCCTAGAGCGAGACAGCGGATACTAGAGCTAACGTTAGTTCAAGACACTTCCGGACGGCAGCAGAATGTCCCCTCACCAAAAAAAAAAAATTAACACATTTTATAAAAGGGGGGAGAGAGGGACATGGGTTATTATGGAGAGAGGGACATGAGTTATTATGGAGAGAGGGACATGGGTCATTATGGAGAGAGGGACATGGGTTATTATGGAGAGAGGGACATGGGTCATTATGGAGAGGGCCATGGGTTATTATGGAGAGAGGGACATGGGTTATTATGGAGAGAGGGACATGGGTTATTATGGAGAGAGGGACATGGGTTATTATGGAGAGAGGGACATGGTTATTATGGAGAGAGGGACATGGGTTATTATGGAGAGAGGGACATGGGTTATTATGGAGAGAGGGACATGGGTTATTATGGAAAGGGACATGGGTTATTATGGAGAGAGGGACATGGGTTATTATGGAGAGAGGGACATGGGTTATTATGGAGAGAGGGACATGGGTTATTATGGAGAGAGGGACATGGGTTATTATGGAGAGAGGGACATGGGTTATTATGGAGAGAGGGACATGGGTTATTATGGAGAGAGGGACATGGGTTATTATGGAGAGAGGGACTGTGGCATGCAAAGAGTACGTATTATTATTGTAAGAGTCTTATTTGCCTTCAGGAAAACTCAGAAACAACTGAAGTCAAAACCTTTAGAGATACTGGAGCATATTGCTCACTTATAAGAAAGGGAATATTACCCCTTTCAAAGAACACTTCTTGAATTCCTCTGTTTTATTGGAAGCATTTGGAGGAGCTATATATTCTGTCCCTTTGCATGAAATTTATGTACAGTGCAAATATTACACTGGGTACTTGACTGTGGGTGTATCCGAAGGATTCCCCATGAAAGATGCCATGGTATTACTGGGTAATTACATTACTACTGCTAGTGTGTGTCCTGAACCTATAATGATTAATTCTTCTCGGTGTTGGGCCCTAACTCGGCAACATCCCAAGGGTTGTCTGGCGAGAATGTTGACCTATCCTTGGACGACTCCGATCTCGGGAAAAGCCACGTTGTTTTACGAGGCACACCGGCCGGAGCCCTGTAATCAAGTGAACAGATCCCGATCAAGCTTCTATTCCCAAGTTGCAGGATTGCCAGATATCTCTGTTCCATGCCCGAGGGACTTCCTTCCGGGAGGAACAACGAAAGGACCCTTCATTAAAATTCGCTTTTCAGGCAGCCATGGGTAAATCCTCTTTGGATCATCCCGTCAAGTATGAACTTAAAAAGATTATTTGATCTGCACTGAGACTGGAAAGGACTTGAAGGCACGGCAGCGTACCTGGATGATATTGTTGTGGTGTCTGATACTTGGGATCAACACCTATTTAGACTTAAGGCTCTTTTTGAGACCTTTCAGAGTTCCCATTTAACTGTTAATTTATCTAAATCTTCCTTTGGCCAGGCCACTGTTGCTTTTCTAGGCCATGAAGTAGGTACCTGGAGTTTACCTGGAGAGAGTTCCGGGGGTCAATGCCCCCGCGGCCCGGTCTGTGACCAGGCCTCTGGTGGATCAGAGCCTGATCAACCAGGCTGTTGCTGCTGGCTGCACGCAAACCAACGTACCAGCCACAGCCCGGCTGATCAGGAACTGACTTTAGGTGCTTGTCCAGTGCCAGCTTGAAGACTGCCAGGGGTCTGTTGGTAATCCCCCTTATGTGTGCTGGGAGGCAGTTGAACAGTCTCGGGCCCCTGACACTTATTGTATGGTCTCTTAACGTGCTAGTGACACCCTGCTTTTCATTGGGGGGATGGTGCATCGTCTGCCAAGTCTTCTGCTTTCGTAGTGAGGTGATTTTCGTGTGCAAGTTCGGTACTAGTCCCTCTAGGATTTTCCAGGTGTATATAACATCTATCTCTCCCTCCTGCGTTCCAGGGAATACAGGTTTAGGAACCTCAAGCGCTCCCAGTAATTGAGATGTTTTATCTCCGTTATGCGCGCCGGTGAAAGTTCTCTGTACATTTTCTAGGTCGGCAATTTCACCTGCCTTGAAAGGTGCTGTTAGTGTGCAGCAATATTCCAACCTAGATAGAACAAGTGACCTGAAGAGTGTCATCATGGGCTTGGCCTCCCTAGTTTTGAAGGTTCTCATTGTCCATCCTGTCATTTTTCTAGCAGATGCGATTGATACAATGTTATGGTCCTTGAAGGTGAGATCCTCCGACATGATCACTCCCAGGTCTTTGACGTTGGTGTTTCGCTCTATTTTGTGGCCAGAATTTTTGTACTCTGATGAAGATTTAATTTCCTCATGTTTACCATATCTGAGTAATTGAAATTTCTCATCGTTGAACTTCATATTGTTTTCTGCAGCCCACTGAAAGATTTGGTTGATGTCCGCCTGGAGCCTTGCAGTGTCTAAAATGGAAGACACTGTCATGCAGATTCGGGTGTCATCTGCAAAGGAAGACACGATGCTGTGGCTGACATCCTTTTCTATGTCGGATATGAGGATGAGGAATAAGATGGAGCGAATACTGTGCCTTGTGGAACAGAGCTTTTCACCGTAGCTGCCCGGACTTTACTCTGTTGACGACTACTCTCTGTGTTCTGTTAGTGAGGAAATTATAGATCCATCGACCGACTTTTCCTGTTTTTTCCTTTAGCACGCATTTTGTGCGCTATTATGCCATGGTCACACTTGTCGAAGGCTTTTGCAAAGTCTGTAAAATATTACATCTGCATTCTTTTTGTCTTCTAGTGCATTTAGGACCTTGTCGTAGTGATCCAATAGTTGAGACAGACAGGAGCGACCTGTTCTAAACCCATGTTGCCCTGGGTTGTGTAATGATGGGTTTCTAGATGCGTGGTGATCTTGCTTCTTAGGAACCTTTCAAAGATTTTTATGATATGGGATGTTTAGTGCTATTGGTCTGTAGTTCTTTGCTGTTGCTTTACTGCCCCCTTTGTGGATGGGGCTATGTCTGTTGTTTTTAGTAACTGTGGGACGACCCCCGTGTCCATGCTCCCTCTCCATAGGATGGAAAAGGCTCGTGATAGGGGCTTCTTGCAGTTCTTGATGAACACAGAGTTCCATGAGTCTGGCCCTGGGGCAGAGTGCATGGGCATGTCATTTATCGCCTGTTCGAAGTCATTTGGCGTCAGGATAACATCGGGGAGGCTTGTGTTAATCAAATTTTGTGGCTCTCTCATAAAAAATTCATTTTGATCTTCGACTCTCAGTCTGGTTAGCGGCTTGCTAAAAACTGAGTCATATTGGGACTTGAGTAGCTCACTCATTTCCTTGCTGTCATCTGTGTAGGACCCATCTTGTTTAAGTAGGGCCCAATACTGGACGTTGTTCTCGATTTTGATTTGGCATAGGAGAAGAAATACTTTGGGTTTCTTCCGATTTCATTTATGGCTTTTAGTTCTTCCCGTGATTCCTGATTCCTAAAGGATTCTTTTAGCTTAAGTTCGATGCTTGCTATTTCTCTGACCAGTGTCTCCCTACGCATTTCAGATATATTGACCTCTTTTAGCCGCTCTGTTATTCTTTTCCGTCGCCTGTAAAGGGAGCGCCTGTCTCTTTCTATTTTACATCTACTCCTCCTTTTTCTTAGAGGAATAAGCCTTGTGCATACATCGAGTGCCACCGAGTTAATCTGTTCTAGGCATAAGTTGGGGTCTGTGTTGCTTAGTATATCTTCCCAGCTTATATCGGTTAGGACTTGGTTTACTTTGGTTTATGTTTTTGTTATTGAAGTTGAATTTGGTGAATGCTCCCTCGTGACTAGTCTCATTATGTCAGTCTGGGGCTCCACGCATACATGTCTGAACCTCAATTATGTTGTGATCTGAGTATATTGTTTTTGATATGGTGACATTTCTTATCAGATCATCACTGTTAGTGAAGATGAGGTCTAGTGTATTCTCCAGTCTAGTAGGCTCTATTATTTGCTGGTTTAAATTGAATTTTGTGCAGAGATTTAAAAGCTCATGTGAGTGTGAGTTTCATCAGAGCTGCCTCCTGGTGTTATTACTGCAACAATATTATTTGATATATTCCTCCATTTTAGGTGCCTTAAGTTGAAATCCCCCAGGAGCAAGATGTTTGGTGCAGGAGCTGGAAGATTTTCCAGACAGTGGTCAACTTTTAACAGCTGTTCCTGGAATTGCTGGGATGTTGCATCCGGAGGCTTGTAGACTACCACAATGACTAGGTTTTGGTTCTCGACCTTACTGCTAAAACTTCCACTACATCATTTGAGGCATTAAGCAGTTCTGTGCAAAGAAGTGACTCTGCAATGTACAGGCCAACCCCCCCCCCCTTTTGCCTGTTCACTCTGTCCATCTGTATAGGTTGTAACCTGGGATCCATATTTCGTTGTCCAAGTGATCCTTTATGTGGGTCTCAGTGAAAGCCGCGAACATTGCCTTTGCCTCTGCAAGCAGTCCACGGATGAAAGGTTATGTTGTTGTTTGTTGCTGGCTTTAGACCCTGTATATTTGCAAAGAAGAATGTTATCGGACTGGTGGTATTGTTGGTACTGGGGGGGATTTTTTTTGGGCATTAGTATCTGTATCTTTTGGTTTGGAGTGGAGGCCATCGACTGTGGTTCCACTCCAGGAATGGCTGGATTTGGTGTACGATTTCTGCCATTTCCTGCCAGTTTTTTTTTCCTTCCTGGCACTAAAAAAACCTCTCCCTCTTGAGTGGCTGTGGCTACCCGGGTTTTCCATGGCCTGGATGTTTTGTATCTTTTTGTCCCCTTTAGAGGTATGCCTGGCAATTTAAGTTATAGCACAGTCTTCCCGTACTGAAGAGGTACACAGTTCAGGGTTTAAAAAACTTACAGGAAGGAGTTTGCATTTTCTGTTGTCATATGGGCATGGCATTTTTTTAGGGTGGTCATAGTTGCACGTCCCATCTGTTTTTTCCAATTTCCCATGCCAGCAATACCAAGTGCATAGTATGTGCACAGGCTTGGTTTCCGTTTGCCCTGGGTTTCTGTGACTGTATTCCCTGTTGGTGCATGTTTCCCTGTCTTACTTCTATCCTCCCTACACCAAAATGGAGCTCCCACCAGTTGTTTTTGGTAATATATCCTCACTATTGCTAGTGGAGTCCTCTTGTTTGCTATTTCCTGCGGTATTTCTAGTTTGCAATATTGGTTTTATCTTATCTTTGACTACACTTGTTTCCCTACTATGGCTCCTGTCCCCTATGAGGTCATTTATATGTATTCCTTCCTGCTTTATAATTCCCGACTACCTGGACAAAATCTCCAGCTTCACCTTTACTGTCTCCCAGGACAGCACCCTCCAGCTTCACCATTACTGTCCCCCAGACAGCACCTCCAGCTTCACCATTACGTCTCCCAGGACAGCACCTCCCGCTTCACCATTACTGTCTCCCAGGACAGCACTATCAGCCCACATTTATGACTACCAGGACTTCATCCCCAGCCTTACATTTTTCTGACTACATGGCCAGTATCAAGGGCAGTACCATTCAGCCCAGACTTTTTATGTTCCCATCTGTTGTAGAAAGCTTCCAGGTTGTCTATGAAAGCAGCTTTGATGTTGTCCTCTTTTAATACCCTTGTGATTTTAGTCCACAGATTTATCTCATTTGGGTATACCCAAAAACACTTCCCTGTTTTAACACTGCTTGTAGCTAGTTCTTGGATATCTGCACAAGGGGCCCTGACACCAATTTCCACAAAAATGACAATTTACCCATGTGGAAGCCCGTTTGTTTGACTGACCACAGACTACACACAGCTTCATAATGATTTGAATGGTTGATTTACTGCAATTCTACTAGGTAGTGGTAAAGTTGCTCCTAAACTTGCTAAAGTTCTTGCCATTAAAGATTATCCAGTTCCTCATGATAGGAAATCTCTTCAACGTTTCCTAGGCATGATAGGAGTTTACAGAAGATTCTGTAAGAATTTCTCAGATATTGTAGCCCCTCTTACCAGTCACAAAGTTCCCTTTAATTGGACCCCACAATGTCAAAGTGCTTTTGATAAAGCAAAAAGATTATTGTGTACTGCACCCATTCTTTTGTCTCCAGACTTCTCCAAACCTTTTTCATTACAGCTTGATGCTTGTGAGTCTGGGGTTGGGGCAGTACTATTGCAAAACGAGAACAAGGAGTTGCAGCCTGTAGCCTACTTCTCAGCCAAGTTCCAGCCGCATCAAAGGGCTTACTCTACCATTGAAAAAGAAGCCCTCGCGCTGGTACTGGCTTTGGAGCATTTCGATGTTTATGTTGGCCAGACATCGCAGGTGGTTACCGTCTACAATGATCACAATCCTTTAGTATATCTCCAAGCCATGAAGAACCACAACACAAGGCTCATGCGTTGGGCTTTACGACTGCAATCCTATTGTATTAAAATTTTACATATTACCGGCAAAGAAAATATGTTGGCAGACTCTTTATCTTGAGTCTAACTATATTATTTAATTGTATATTAGGTTAGGATGTGTTAGGTTACTTGTGGTAACCCCTTCCATGCTCTTTTTTTTATCCCCTGGTGTGGGTTTTTTTTTTAGTGAGGGGATGCGGGCTACCATCCGCCTGTATCTTGGACCTAAGCTAGCCCGACTGTCTGCTGTCTCGCTCTGAGTTTAGGGTTTGGCTTTTTGTCACGAGAAAAGCTGAGCTCTATCTAAGAGTTGGATGGTTGAGAGGAAAGGCGGTCCCATTATTTTGTGCCATGGTGGCACGGTTACCACTGGGAGGTGGCAGCCTAATCCTGAACCTTCTCGGGGTGGGGCAGGGCCGGGTTAAGGGAAGTCTCCGGGCCCTAGGCTATCAGATTGCGGGGCCCCTTTTATTTTAA
>NW_026510161.1:0-14309 GCF_026875155.1 Cherax quadricarinatus | reverse complement strand
TGTCCCGAAAATAAGAATTTATGGGGGGAGGGGGGGAGGGGGATTTTTGGGGTATAGAGCCCTTAATTGAGGTTTTTTAAAAGAAATAGGTGGGTGGGGGGGGTAGGAGGGTAATTGTTATGTTGATGGGCTGTCAGGGGGGGAAAAAGGGGTCCCCCTCCGGGTAGTGGGGGTGAATGTGAGAACTTGGGCTTTGGGATGTGTTTTCAGGTTTGTGCGGTAACTCAATATAGTGTTTGATTTTGCGGGGGCATTGTTCTATGTAGTTTTTCTATGCATGTTTAAGTGTTGTAGAGGT
This sequence comes from Cherax quadricarinatus, assembly GCF_026875155.1. Taxonomy (NCBI): domain Eukaryota; kingdom Metazoa; phylum Arthropoda; class Malacostraca; order Decapoda; family Parastacidae; genus Cherax; species Cherax quadricarinatus. The sequence goes on along the minus strand of NW_026510161.1, from coordinate 14,011 downwards.
TTTCAGGTTTTGGATCCTGTTTTTTAATATATTTGTTTTTTGATGAACAATTGTTTTTTACCTTATTTAAATACTTACGTTAATTGTATTTAAACGATAAGGTGTCCTACTTTTTTTACAAAGTGACAATATAGCAATTAGGGTTGTTTTGTAATCATTTTAACAATAAATTGGGTTTTTTTTTTTTTTTATTTTTATTTAGAATACAATACAAGAAAGATAAAGACAAAAACAGGTCTTACACAAAATAAACATTAACAACCATAATCGACACCATGCCTAACCCTTCTAGGGTGGGGGTGGTGCTGACCCCGACCTTTAGTCAAAGGGACTGTCTTTCCCCTTTTCCCCCCTTGTGGCGGGGGGAGGGCGACCAGAGGGGCCTGCTTGTCTGGGCCCGGGGGGACAGTTGGCCCCAAAAGAAGGAGGTACTTGTGCCCCCCCCAGGGGAGACTTAGGTCTCAGACACCCCCAAAAGGGGGGCCAAGGGCCCGGGGGCCCACTTGGAAAAGGCCCCGGGGCCGGGAGAATGGCAAATTTTTTTAATTTAATAAAAAAAAAACCAAAAAAACATGACTTGAGATAACACAAATACCCCCTCCTCCCCATACAGAAAACCCTACCCCTATGATAACCAAAAACGACAAATTTCCAATTGCATTGTTATTGATTAACAAAACACACCAAAATATGCATATATTGCCAAATTGAAATTATAAAGTAGGAACCTTTACGTAAAATAAAATTAACGAATTATTGAAAATAAGGTAAAAAAAATATGTTCATAAAACCCAAAGAATAATTAATAAAAAAGGATCCAACCCCCGACACCTCTAAAATCAAAACTGCATATGAAAAACTACATAAAAACATGTCCACTGCAAAATCAAAAAATTATTGAGTTACTCGTCAAAACCCCATGAAACACATCATACGCCCAAAGTCATACCTTCACCGACATCCCAGGGGCACCCTTTTCCCCCCTGACACCCCATCAACTAACACATGTACCCCCCTACCCTCCCCCCCCCCACCTAATTTACAATTTTAATAAAATCTAATGTAAGGTCCTTATCCCTCAGAGAAATCCGCCCCACCTCCTCCCATAAATTTCTCTTTGGGCCCAAACGTTTTATAAAAGTAACAGCCATCCCCTTCTTCACCTACTTCCCCTTTCCCCCCTTTTTCCCCACAAATATAAACAAATTACCAAAATTACCCCACACCCCTAATAATATTTTTCATCCATCCCCCCCACATAAAGAAAAAACCCCGCGAACGGGAGTTTGACCTATCTTATGCAACACCCTGCTAAAACCAACCTGCGCCCCCCAACCCCCTCACAAAAATACACTACAGGGAAGCAGAAGCTCCCCCCCAATTCACATACCCCCCCTCAACACCCGTTAGTCGTAAGACACCCCGTGGTAAAACCCCATGAAAAAACCTATACTCACCCCGCCCGGGGGGTTGAAAATTTAAACCTACCAAACCTTCCCCTTTAAACCCCCCCAGTAAAATTTGGGAAAACCCCCTACCGGACCCAACCCCCCTTTTCCCCGCTGACACCTCACACCTACTTTTTTTACCTTCCCCAGCCCCCAAACCCATCCCACTGCCCCAAAAAGTTTCCCCCTTTCCCTCAATCCATCCAGAAAACGCGTTTAATTTTTGGTCCAAAACAACCCCCCCCCCCACCACCCCCCCCTCATCACCTCCCTTTTAATGAAGTTTTTTGACCCCCCTCTTTAATTTCATTAAACCCCCCCCCCCTGATGCCAGGAAAAATTCCCACCCCCTTCTAACCCAATCCAAATGAACCCCACAAAAATTTTAAAAAACCCCCTTTAAGTATATTGCAATTGCGCCCCCTTTAAAGGGAAACACGGCGCAATGCCAAACCTTACTATACAATAAAACGTTATTCAAGGCACCTGCACGGGTAAATTAAGGCCGCAATTCCCAAATCGAACCAGTATCCTTTCTCCCAACCCTGACCAAATTTTTTAAACGTGCAACTCAAGATCATCTGCATAGATTAACCACAATTTTTAATACATCACCCTTTTTTAACCGCACTACCAATGACCCTTCCCCCAAGTTCTAACCCATAAACCATGGATTCTAAATTTCCCTCTCCCGTTGCACATGCAAACGTGTCGCCCACCCCTTTAAAAGGGCATTTAGGAACCTTTTAAAATACAGTGGTATCTCTACATACCCTAGAAAAAGGGCCAAACCCCCCAGTACCCCCCAACCCCCCCATAACGCCCTATGGGCCCCACGATTCATAAAAGGGGTCCTGTTGCATGAAAATAAAGCTGTGAATAGGACCCCCCCTTTAAGCCTTGCCCTTACAACCCCCCCCAAACTTCCCATTAATCTGTACTTCACCTTTGCCCCTTATAAAACGCCTTCCCCACCCCACTATTTTTCCTAAGCCTTTTTCTAAGGATATCTCACGCCTCCGCCCCCCCTATCAAAAGTCCTTGCAGTTAGTCCCAACCAAACCCCCCCCCTTCCCCCCCCTTTTTTCTTCCCCCACAAAACCCCTTAAAAACCATGCCCCACCCCCAAGACCCCCGGGCAACCCCAAACGGGGTTTTCCCGATACAACCTCCTCAACACATTGATCCTATTTCCAAAAATTTTTGCAAAAAATTATAATCCGCATAACAACGTATTGTTCGATGTCCCTGAGCGAACTTTTCCCTTCCCCCTTCTACAAAAAAAAACAGCTTTTTCCTGTTTTCACCCAACTTCCCCCTTCCTTCCTCAAGTTTAGTAACCTCACAAAAAAACCTTTTTTAACCCCATGCTTTTGATAAAACTCCCCCGGCAGCCATCGTTTCCCCGGTGCTTTCCCCTTTCGCTGGCACTCAAACCCCCCTTTTTCCCCCCCAGTTATGTCCCCCACCAAAGTTTCCCCTATCCTGTGCCCAAACCAAAGGGCACATTTCACCCCCTCTCAAAACCCCCTAACCCTCCCTTCCTACCCCAAACTTTTGTACCCTTACCCGCAAAAACCCCCACCCCACCGAGTGTGGAAAACCCTGACCCGCCCTATCCCCTCCCCCCGACTAAGAACCTCCAACTGGAAAGTGTGCTGTGCGTTGTTTTTTTCTGCGCAACACACACAGGAGGGCCCTATTCCCATAACCCCTCCCCACCCCCCATTACTTCCGTTGGACCGCTCGTCCTGAATTTCTCGCAACGCTCTTTAAGTTTTCATAATTTTGTCCTGGGGTAGACACCCCTACTGTCCTTTTACAAAACCCCCCCGTAATGCCCCCAAATAATTAATAAACCCCAAATTTTAAAAAATTAAACCTTTTCCCCCCCCCTCACAAAATGCCGAACCCTTTCCCTTAGCCCACCACCCCCAACGCCCCCGCCCTCCACCCTTGCCCCCTCGTTAATCTCTCCCACCCCCCAAAAAACCCCCCAACCCCCTCTTTTCCCAACAGACTCGTATTTAATTTCCAATACCCCCTAGAGATAAAAGCTGAGAATCCCATTTACTTCTGGAAACCCCCCTAGATCGAAAAAGCTTTTAAATGACGGACGACTTTGACAATACCTTATGAATATGTACAACCTTTTAACCTAGCTGCGTAACCTGCCTCCGAAATATCCCCACCTCCCACGCTCCCCCACCTCCCACTCCCAAGAACCCACCAAAAGTTTGCGAAATGCTGTCAACATATGCCCCACCCCTGGGGTTTCCACTCCGCTCTCCGATCATAAATTTCCCAGTCCCCCTACATGGCCACTTAGGAAACCAAGAAAAAAAAAAACTAGACACACAACAAAACCCTCTTTAAATTTCATTCATTTTCAGCTGGTGCATCACACTTACAAAGTTCCCCTTCCCCCCATCCACCCCCCACCCACCCCGCAAAACCCCCCCCCCCCCCCCCCTTTCCGTCTTTCAACACAACCTCCCCCTTTCAATAACCCCCCCCTTTTTTCCAACTCTTTCAATCAAAAACCATTCCCTTCCCCACCTCCAACCCACCCCCTCCCCTATTTCCTTCTCTCCACCCTTATCGACGTAAGAGCATACGAAAGCCCCCCTCTTCACACCAGACACAGCCCCATTCAATTCACAGTCTGCATAAGGCTTTCTAAAGCTTAAACCCCTTTCTCTTCAACCTTCCCGGGCTTTGCCCCAGGGTCAACATGTGTTTGTCCCCATCCCCCCCCCCCTTTTCGTGCTTTATCCTGGCTGCACGAAAATACACACCCTTCCCCAGACCTCTCCCGGGGGTGTCAGGACATCATCTGAGTCTGGGCGCAGCCCCCCCTTTCCCCTTCACCCCCTACCGCCGTATGTCTTCGAAATTCCTCCGTGAACAACACCTTACTGTGACCTGTCGCACAGAGCTCGGTCTCCTTCTGTGCCCTTTGTTGTCCCCCTTCCTTTTGTCCTGTCCCCCCACACTCTCCTTTCAATCAGGCCCATTTAGGGGCCAAGCATTATTCCCCCCGAAGAAGGTAAATTTTAATACCCCTCGAGTCCCCCTCCCTCTTGCACCTCCTGCTGAATTTTCACTTTCCCCCCCTCACCGGGAAAATGGCATTTTGGCCCCTACAACCTTCCTCGCCCATCATGCACCACAAGAGACTTTCTACAATTTACTCCCCAACGGCCATCTCCCCTTTTTCCTTTGGAATTTCCTCAACGACACCACACTGTAATGGTGCCCACCGTTTGCACCCGGGGCCCTCCAAGCCTCCCACACCCCGCCCCCATTGATCATACTCCCCCACAACCGCATGTCGTCGTGCCAGCATACCCACTAGAAAAGGGGGCTAAACTGCACCGACGTATGACGGGTTTGGGTGCCTCAGTGTCATTTTTAGGGGGGAAGTACCCGAGGGGGTCCCATGTACGCACCGCCCCCACTTGCCTTGGGTTTCCAATGCACGGTACCCCAAAACTCAAAAACCCTCCGTAAGTCCTCCTCGTCACCCCGAAGGGACATTCGCAAAAATTTACCCAGTATAGTGGCGAGGACTTATGAGTCGCACTTTGACAGCTGGAGTTAATCAAAACTCACATGCTCAAATTTCGTCACTAAGATTCCAGCCATCGAATTAATTGACGAAAAAGCGATAGGCCCCCTTCGGGCCCCACCATAAACCCTCATCCTGCACCCGTACGTTTTCCCCCAGATTGCCCGGAAGTAACACCTGCGGGCCCTAAAAGGGGGAATGCCCCCAAAAACAGCTCAACCCGACAGTGTTCACCCACGCGGATACTCAGCCCAATTGTTGCTATGAGAGCCTTCCCGACAAAAGCAAGGGGTGCCGTGCACAACCCACTCACCCAGCAGGCAGTAAAAATTTGTGACGAGTAACTCAAAATAGTGTTTTTTGCGTGGGACATTGTTCTATGTATGTTTTTCTATGCAGTTTTAGGGTGCTTTTGAGGTGTCAGTGGTTGGATCCTTGTTTTTAAAATATTCTGTGTTTATGAAAATATTGTTTTTTTCCTTATTTCAATACATTTTCGGTAATTGTTTTTAAAGTATAAGGTGTCCTACTTTTAATTTCAAAAAGACAATATATGATATTATGGGGTGTTTTGTTAATATATAAAATGCAATTTGGGAAATTTGTCTTTTTGGTTTCATAGGTGTAGGGGTTTTTTATGTATGGGTGAGGAGGGAATTTGTGTTTCTCAAATTATGTTTTTGTGGGTTTTTAATGATTTTCTGTTAAGACCCGTTATTGTCTTTATCTATCTCTTGTATTGATTGTTCTAATAAAAATAAAAAAAAACTCCTCTGATATTCACATTTTCTTCTTTTTATGGGACTGATGAAGCCACGTGTGACGAAACGTTTTTTCAATAAAGAACCAGTTTTGCAATGTGTTTTTTATCCGTGTTTATTCTTGAACCATTTTTCTACTTTTTTTTCAAATTGTTTTAACATAAATGCTATACTGCATTTCATTGTAAGTTTCCCCTCTTTGTGTCACTGCAAGTGTTTCTGAAAAACATGGTGCCCTGGGGACGAATTCAAAAAATTCGCTGACATTTTCCCGTAAAATGTTTTTTTTTTTTTTTAACATTTTTTAAAACATGGACAAATCAAGGAACAAAAGTATAAAAAAACTCTCACACAGCTCCCGCGGTAATGGTGTTACCCGTTTGTGTAGGCGCCCCTCCTCGTTCAAACCATGCCCTATGGTCGTACCCCGCATATTTGCACGACCTTTGTCTGGTGTACGATACCCTAACTTGCGTCTGAAGTCCTCAAAACGACATAAGCGGTATGGATGTCCAGAGTATCTTCGGGAAAAAAGGGTTCCCTCAGATGGCCCATGTAAGCACCAGACGTCCACTTGCCTGTTGTGCCAGATGTACGGGCCCATAGCCTAAAAACATCCCGATGTCAGCCCCATCTGCCCTCAAAATGGGGCATTACGAATCTTAACCACGTAAAGTGGCAAGATACGTCGATCAAACGCACCTTCAAGCTGGAGTAAGCGTCAAGACTCCGTTTGGGAAACTCGTCCCAACGACTCGTTCAGGACGGGAATTCGTTTGAAGAAGTTCTGTCGCCCATTCAGGGGAACACCCAAAACCTCATCGTCCTGGATACCCTAGGTCTCCCCAAAGTTGTTGGGGTAATACTCGCTGAAGAGGGGAAATCGCCCCCCCGAAGCAGCTAAAACCGAGGGATTTGCGCCCTCACACTCAGCGCCATGTTGAACAAGGTAGTCACCCGAAAACAGCTGAGGGGTGCAGCACAACTGCACTTACCCTGGTCGCAGCGTTATGGTAGGGTAGGCCTCAGTTCGACATTACTTGTATTTATAGTGTCACCCTTTCGGCTGGATTGTGTTTTTATATTTTGTCATTGAATTTTAATGTTTTATAAAGTATAATATAAGAAATTTTTTACTGTGTATACTAATGTGAAAGGGGACGTTTTCACGGGGAGGGGAGTGCAAACATTATAGTAGGGATTATTGTTTTTAATAGACCATTGTTCATGTGAAGCACAGTAGGGGAAACAGTGTTCATGTGAACACAGTAAATAGAACAGGTTATGTGAAGCCAAGTGAGCAGTTTCGTGAAGCCGTACGTAGAAGCAGTGTTATGTGAAGACAGTACGTAGAAGCAGTTTCATGTGAAGAATAATAGAAACAGTGTTCATGTGAAGCCAGTAATAGAAGCAGTGGGTTTATTGGGGGACGTATGTAGAAGATTTTTCATTGAAGACAGTATGTAGAAACAAGTTTTATGGAAGCCGTGCGTAGAAACTGTTCACGTGAAGCACAGTATGTAAAGCATGTTCACGTGAAGCACAGTACGTATGTTGGAACTTATTTGGGCGAGAAGCCAACCCGGGGAAAAAAACACCGTTTTTAGGCACTTACACCCCCCAAAAAAAAAAAACACACTTCTGGTTTGGCGGGGGATGGTAGGGATTTTAATTGAAAGATTTTCCCCCAGGGAAGAAGAGGGAGTTTTACTGTTAGTCATAATTTAGGATTTTGAGGGAAAAGTAGGGGACTTGTGTCTAATTACTTACAGGGGTTTTCAAGGAGACATTTGGGGTAGGCCCTTTTGCAATATTTACAACAGTAAGTAGCTAGGACAATTTAACCTAGTTTTTATTTACAGGGGGTTTTAAAAACCAGATTTAAGCTATAGCACATATTTGGTAGAATTTACCTTATCCAAACCAGTAGACTGAGTGACTGGCACAGTTAGGCAAACTGTTTACACACATTATTCATTTCTGTTTCACAATTGAATTGTTTTGGGAAATTTATTGTGCTAACAAGTGATTTTAATTGTATACTCATTTTTTTTTTTGTGATTTTCATTGTCTTTACTCATTTTAAATTTGGGGTTTGTGAATTGTCCCGAGCTAGGTTTAAATCCTGTAATTTTTGTGGCATTTTCAGTAAATTGCAGGTTTAAACTTTCACATCGTACACATTTTGATTGGGTTTGAGAGTAACGTGTAATTTTTTATTCAGGTAGAGTCAATAAATAAAGGGAGTTGTTAAACTTGTTTAAAGCCTGAGACTGTTATTCTGCCTAATACCGTTCGTGCTTGGGTGGGTATTGAAGTACAAATTAGGGACCGGATTTAACTAAACCCCAACTTGGTAGGTGAAGATGAAAAATACCAGCTGTCTCGTCTAAGTCATTTTAAAGCGGTCTAGGGGGCCTAAAAAGACGCCTGAGCAAAGCTGTGAGGAGTGCGTTGGCCAGGCAAAATCAGGGGTAGACGTGAGGAACTTGGATTTTCCTGAACTTTTTGGGGCAAAAGGTGGGGGCCTTTGAGAGATCATTTTTCCTTTATGAGACAGAGGCCTATATACAGGTGAGTCTGATATACAGTCGAGGAGCACCGAAGGACTATGACAACGAAAGGGGAAAGTGTAAAACAGGATGAGATGCAGACAGTTAAAAAAGATTTGAAGGCCGGTACGAAGGGGCAGCAAATGTTAAGGAACAGTACAAAGCACGCCTGTTAATGTGTTGCCCAGATTGCCCCAGTTGAATTTACCAACGTTCGACGGATCCTTAACAGAGTACATTGCTTTCTGGGATCAGTTTAAAGCCCAGATAGATGACAGAGACGATTTGTCAGATGCCATCAGATTACAATATTTACCTTCACAGCTCAAGGGTAAAGCCTTGGACTTGGTCCGGCATACCAAACCACTGACACTAATTACCAACATTCCAAAGACCAATTAAAGGACATGTTTGGCAACACTGAGGAGATAAAGGTAGCTATACTTTATCGGTTGTTGGATCTAGAGGCTTGTTGCCATGACCGTCAGAGCCTAGAGAAGTTCGAAATGAAGTTATGAGTTTGACAAATAGTCTTAAAGATTTACATGATTGGGGTAAGTCGAATGGTTCATCAGTCAGGTGATTCAGAGGAAACTGGCTGGCACTAACGAAACTGGTTCACGACAACAAATCGTTGAGAGGTTGGGAGATCTTGTGTCTCACCTAAGCATAGGTCGGGGGGAAAAATTGCCCACCAAGGTGGAATCGATCAACCCCTCCAGATACTTGAGAGATAAAGCTAAAACACCTCCTACTAGGGTTGGCTCATATTATGCCCAGGATAAGTCCTCCACCCCCAGAGCCAAGGGAGAAGCCACTCAAGTGGCCAGTATGAGACGTGCATGTTTTGTGAAGAACATGCTAGTTCAGGGTGTCCAAACTTCACCACCTATAACCAAAGGGTTCAACGACTAAGGGAGTTGAGACTTTGCTTCAAGTGTTGTGGAGAACATTTTGCCAGGGACTGTAACGCCCAACTAGGGAGTGTCGGGCTGCCGGAAGGGTAAGCACCACAGTGCACTGTGTCCTAATGACACCAGATCAGCACAAGCTAAGGAGAGCAAACCACAAGAAATGGCGGAGAGCAAGAACAAGTCTGAAGTAGTGATGAGTGTGGAGAGTGCGGCACCAGGAATTTGTTCTGGTGAGCAGTTTCAAGGTCAGTGGCCTTGCCCACCATAATGGCGGTGGTTATGAATGGGAAGAAGTCTGAAATGACCCGTTTGTTCTTCGACAGTGGGGCACAGACATCCTTTATAACAGAGCGTCTAGCAACTAGGTTGAAGCTGAAGACAGGTGGTAAAGTTGACATGAAGGTGGAAAGGTTTGGTGGGGAAGTCCCACGCAGGTCTTATTCAGTAGTCAATGTGATGGTCAGGTTAGCCGGGCATCGACGGGAACTTTCAGCCTTGATAGTGAAGAGGCTGCCCAATATCATTACCACTAAGGGACTGGCCGCAGCAGTCAAACGTTTGAGGGAGTTGGGTGTGAAGCTAGTGGAACCAGACATTGCTACAGACAACATTAGTAATGTAGGAATCATGGTAGGAGGAGATTACATAGATGAGTTCGTGTCTACAAGAAGGGTTATCAAGGAGGGTGTTGGCCTGTACAGGACTCCAGCGGGGTACATCGTAGGAGGCAGGGTACCAGCTCACTTCCCTGCGACCCTGGGGAAGGAGGGCTCTGGTATTACAGCATCGGAGGCTGTACTGGTGATGCAGATTGGGGTGCACGAAGATCTATCAGAGACGAAAGTTGGCATATCCGACGGTGAGCCGGTCCATAAACTATGGGACCTGAATGTAGTAGGGATTAAGGGTGACCAGCCACCCCCTGAACACAAAGAGATGTATCAAGATTACTTGAACCATGTGCAGTTCAAGGACAGACAGTACTGGGTGCGACTCCCATGGAAACCGGTACACCCAACACTGCCCACTAATTTCAAGAAGGCACGGGGTCAGTTGAATTCATTGGTAAACAGCCTGACCAAGAAGGGTCTGGTGGGAAATATGATGATATTATTAAGGAACAGTTGGCCCTCGGGTTCTTTGAGAAAGTGCCCAATGCCAGCCCTGGGGAAAACACCCATTATCTTCCACACGTGGCAGTCACCAAGGAGTCAGTAACCACTCCCATCAGAGTGGTCTTCAACTGCAGCCGCAGGCAAGTCCCCAAGAGCCATCGTTGAACGACTGTCTGCTCACCGGGCCCTCCCTGATGCAGAAATTAGCAGATGTGTTGTTGAGATTCAGGACAGAACAGTATGCCTATGTGCAGATATCAACAAAGCCTTCCTATGTATTGGGTTGCAGCCACAAGACAGGGACTACACAAGGTTCTTGTGGTTGGCTAACAGGGAGATGCCCGAGCAAGGGTATGATACCTACAGATTCAGGGTGGTGTTGTTTGGTGCCACTAGTTCACCATTCCTATTGCAGGCACCATAGACTACCACCTTGCAAACTGTAACAGCCCGCTTAAAGAATTACTAAAGACCCTATTTTATGTAGACAACATGCAAGGTACCACCTCAGATGAAAGGCTGTTGATGGACATTTACCAAGAGTCGAATCAGGAGATGCTCTCGGCTAACATGCCATTGAGAGAATGGGTGACAAACAATCCAACGTTGCGAGGCATGGTGGAACGTGACTATGCTGGCTACTCAGTATCTGAGGTAACATCGGTGTTGGGACTGGAGTGGGAAATAAAGGAAGACAGACTTAGGCTAAAGGGAAAACCTTGATGGGGAAGGGAAGCTGACCAGGATTTTCCTTGCTGAGTAAAGTGCAGATCCCTTCGTTTCCTTTTGGGTGTTTTAAACACCCATCACCATTCGAGGGAGGCGGGTTTGTCCCAACAGCCCCGGGGCTAACCAAGTTGGGACGACCCACTCCCAAAAACCCAGTCTGCCGGAGGGGATCGGGTTGGGAAAAGATTTTAGCAAAATTTGCAGGGTTTTCACTTTCCCTCCAGGTCTGTCGGGTGCCCAGGCGGGTTATGACTTGCATGTTTCTGGATCCCTTTCCTCCGGGGGCCAAATGGGGAGGCGTATTTGGGGGCCCAGGGCCCCAGGTTAATTGGCCACCATTTCCGTGCGCGGGTGACACACCTGAAGGATTGCTCGCCCCCAAAAGCTAAAAGCTCACGGCGATGTTGCTGGGAGAAAGGGACTGGGAAAGTTGTGGGAGGAGGTGTTTGAGAAACCTGAGGGTAAACACACCCATTTTATGGCCCAGACTCGAAGGGGGCCTTACAGTGGGTCCAAAACAAAGGGCCCTAAGCTCCCCATGTCAGGAATTGGGTAAAGGAGAACGGGCCCAGTCAACTTCAGCAATTCGGTACGTGCCTAAAGATCAAACCAACCCAAAACCCAAAAAACCGAGGGGTGACACACAAAAAGCTAATAAAAACGAGTTTGGTTCAAAAGGGGGCCCAGCTGGTTACCCGGGAAAGGATGGGGCCAGGCGAAAATTTTTTGGGGAAAACAGCCAGCACATAGTACACTTTTTTGGGGGAACCCCCCACTTTAAATTTTTTGACTCCAGATGCTAAATCCCTTGGGGGAAAAATTATGGGGGTCACGGGGAAAAGGTAAATTTTTATTTGTGAGGGAAACTGCATGACAAAATAAGGAAGGGCGACAGGTTTTCTCTCGTGGGTTTCCCCGAGAAAATTGGGTAAGGCAGTACCAAAGGAAGAGGTTTTTCCGGAGTGCTGGAATTTTGGCGAAAAGGGCAGCCCGGGGTTTTGACGTCCCCGGACGTTTTGTCCCCCCCCGACTCAGGGGGAGTAAATTTTGGGCCTCCCCCTTTTGGGGTTTTTTCCCAGAACATGCTGGGTAATAAAATCAGGGGAAGAATACAAAAATCGAGTCAGCTTTTGGGGGGGAAAAATCCTGTGTTAAATGGAAAAGGGGGGAAGGGGCGTCGAGTATTGAAACAAGATGCCCCTCAAAAGGAAAACCCTTTTAGGGGGGTTTTTTGGGGATACCCCCACCCGCTTATTCGGAAATTTCTGGGGAATGAAAGGGGCCCAGCTGCCCTTAAAAAGGGTTTCTAAAAAGTTGCACGGGCTGCCGGGGGGTACGATGGGAAGGGCGTTTTCCCCTTTCCGAGGTCCAACCCCTCTGCCTAGGACGGGGACATAGTGGGCAGGGGCCCCTTTTAGACGGGGGGGTGACTATACTGGGTATCATGTTGAAGAACCCCGGGGGACGATAGGGGGGGACCCCCAGAAAGAGTCGGCCCGTTTTCTTGTGCCACTACTGAGCCGTTTCATTTTGGGGTTGGGAGAAGATTTTGTTTGACAGAGACTTTTCATGAAGTTTTTCGGAGGTTTACAGGGCCCGATTTTTGGTGCCCCCCCCGATTTATTTTTCTCGGACAATGGGACGGCCCTTTGAGTGGCCGATAAAGTTTTTCAGGAATTTTAGGGACAACGGAGAAAATACGAGAACTGAAAAAATAGAGTGCAAAGTGGAGGTTCATATTCCCCCGAGCGCCCGGCAAGGGGGTTTTTATGGGAACGCATGGTGAGCACAGTCAAAAGGTGCATTCGGAAGGTCTTGCACGGCGGGAGAGTGAGCTTTGATGAACTGAGGACAGCATTAGCTGAGATAGAGGCAAGAGTCAATACAGGCCTCTGACCTACGTGCAAAATGGGATTGACGAGCAGGAAGCTCTCACCCCCCAATCACATGCTGTTTGGAAGGAGGATTGAGCCCTTCCTGCAATTTTGAGTCGTCTTCCAAGGAGCTGGATTATTATGGTCCAGATGGTGCCCCCATCAATGAAAAACTGCACAGGAGTCACAACAGACTGGTGAACATCCTGGACAAATGGAACCAGGTGTGGCACAGGGATTACTTGACAGCCCTGCGGGGAAAATTTTCTATGGTGCAGACCCCGAGGCAAATAAGATGATGCTAAGTGAAGGGACCTGGGCTAGTAGAATCCGAGGCGCCAGGGCATACTGGCCTCTTGGCCTGGTGGTGTCGACCCACCCAGACAAGGCTGGGAGGTTGAGAATGGTGAAGGTGAGAATGAATTTGGGGTCGAGACTATAAGACTCATCAAAAGGCTTTTGCCTCCCCGAGGTCCACACAGTGGGACCGGGACATGAGAAGTTAGACCAGAGGCTGACTGAACTGAGCGGTCAGACGACCCGTCGAATGGTGCTCAAGTCCAGGGCCCACTGGGAGGGCCTGCGGGAGGCAGACTTGATCTAGACTTAGTACCTACCTTCGCCGGGGGGAGTATGTTGGAACTTATTCGGTCCGAGAAGTCCCCAACGGGGAAAAAACACACTGTTCGAGGCCCTTACACCCACCCAAAAAAAAAAAACTCACTCTCCCGGTTTTTGGGATAGGGGATGGTAGGTACTTCTTAATTGAAAGATTTACCCTTCAGGGAAGAAGTAGGTAGTTTTACTGTTAGTACAAATAATATTAGGATTATTGAGGCAACTGTAAAATAATAATAATGTAGACCTAAGACCTTAACATAGGTAGTAATAGGCTGATAATGTAGGCAAACACTAGGTTAAGTTAGCTAGGGAGAACGGCAGCCCAAGTTGAACGACGAGGCATGGGTCTCGAAGACACCAGCTCTCTCTTCTATGACCAGACATCACGGACATACATGCCGGATAGAGATGGCGCCCCCCCCTTCA
>NW_026510160.1:0-14391 GCF_026875155.1 Cherax quadricarinatus | reverse complement strand
CTTTTTTTTTTTCTTTTTGGGACACCCTGCCTCGGGGGGAGGGGCATAGGTTTTAAAATTATATTACCCAGAAGTCTCTACTACCACTCCGTCCAACGCACCCTCTTGGGGCACCCTGGGTCACCGGCCCGTGAACAGTCCTAAGGACGTGTCGACTGTATGAGAGTGGAGGAGAGAATAAGAAATCTTGATCCCCATGTGCTCTGTTTCCTCAAAGGTGCTTACTTTTTCCAAGCTCACTTATTTTCAGAGGTGTGCACCCTCTTTTGAAAACCCCAAACATCGACGAATAGACACACCCCTGAGGTCAACTTTAAGAAGGCACTAACCTGTCAAAGGAAGAGCAATGGGATCGGAAACCCCCCTATGCCCCTGGGAAGTTTTAGGGGTGCGCAAAGAAACGATATTGTTTTACCTGCTTTTCTGTTTCGTGTTTGGTTCCAATGCTTTAGTCAAAAAGATTGTTCCCGACGCTTGGAGACGTGGTAGGAGTTTTTAAACCCCCGGTTTACTGAAGGCGATTCGGTGGGACTCCCTTCAGATTCTACAGTACCCAGCTCCCCCAAAAAACACAAAAAGTCCCACTGGGACAAACCGTCGGGAAAAAAAACCGCCAACACAGTCTCCCCAAAGCCTCGGGGAAAGGAAAAACGCTCCTGGGTGAAGGCCCCAAAATAGGAGATTTCCCTGTTAGTTTTTCCCAATTCCCCCTTTGGGGCACCGACTAGCCCACGGCCTTCGGATGGGGTTGCTCTTGCCTAGCCGCCCCCAACCTCCAGAAATAGGTGTTTTGCTGCAGGGGAAGCTGATAATTTTCGGGCTTCATGGTTCGTGTGTCACAGCAAAAGGGGAAGTATGCCAGGCATGAGGAGGTCAATGACATATAAAGAGAAACCTCGCCCGCCCGTTCCCCAGCTCAACGGGAACCCCAATTTGCAGAGGTTCGGAAGTCAAAAGTGCCCTGGGGAGCCCTATGCTATTTTTTAAGGATGGAAAAAGCGATTGCCGGGGGCACACCCGTGCCCCCGCATTGGCGACCCTCTTGTATACTCCTTAGTGGAAGGGGGTGGAGTTGCCGCCCCAGGGAGACCCCGAAGATCCGCAAAAAAAGAAGCCTTCCCCCTTTCTATAACTTCATCCAAAGGGTCGGAGACCCCCGGGCATGGGGGGAAATGTGCTTGAAGTTCCCAAAGGCTGGGTGAAAAGTCATTTAGAAACCAAGGACACAGGCGACCGCTTCCTCTTTCAGGAAATCAGTGTTTCATCGAGAGGAAAGCCTGAGCATTCTGGACCGGCCCACCGCCGGGGAACGGACGAAAATATTCGGGGTTGCTCTGAGTTGCCTATGTTTTTTTTACTTTTATTGGATCTTTGTAATGTTTTGTCAATGTATTTTGTTTTAAATAATATTTATTAAAAATGGGGTGGTGGGGGAAAAAATTTTAAAACAGCCCGGGGGGAGCCTTGAGTTTTCCTTGAAGCAAATTTATTCTTTTTTTTGAGGATGAGGGCGTGGACAGTCCTAGAGGTGATACCTACCCATTTTAATATATTTAAAAATATATTTTTTTATTATTATTTTATATTTTATATATATATTTATATATTATATTTTCATTATATTTATATATTATATTATATTATTTTTATATAATATATATATATTTAAATATATATATATGTTTATATTATTTTATTTTAAAATTTTTTTATATATATAAATTTTTAAAATATATATTTTTATATATTTTTTATTTATATATATATATATATATATACATATATATAGTGTGTATTTAATAATAACAACACTGCGACTAGCCGAGAATTCGAACCCGTGTTGTTTTAGTCCCCCTTTGGGGAGCGAAAATGTGGGTTAGAGGTCGGAAATTTTTCGCTCCCCAAAAGGCGGGCTTTAAAACAACACGGGTTCGAATTCTGGCTAGTCGCAGTGTTGTTATTGATTAAATACGACACTATTATATGTATATATATATATATATATATATATATATATATATTTTATATATATATATATATATATTATTATATATATATATACATATATATATATATGTGTACATATATACATATATATCCATGCCCCTATTTCAGGTGCAGGCACTGTACTTCAACACCTCCACCCCTCCCTTCCCAGAGTGCAGGCACTGTATTCACCCCTCCACCCCTCCTTCAGAGTGCAGGCATGTACTTCACACCTCCATCCCTTCCTTCAGAGTGCAGGCACTGTACTTCACACCTCCACCCCCCCTTCAGAGTGCAGGCAATTTTACTTCACACCTCCACCCCCCCTTCAGAGTGCAGGCACTGTACTTCACACCTCCACCCCTCCTTCAGAGTGCAGGCAATGTATTTCACACCTCCACCCCTCCTTCAGAGTGCGGGCACTGTACTTCACCCCTCCACCCCTCCTTCAGAGTGCGGGGCACTGTACTTCACCCCTCCACCCCTCCTTCAGAGTGCAGGAAATGTACTTCACACCTCCACCCTTCCTTCAGATGCAGGAAACTGTACTTCAACCTCCACCCTTCCTTCAGAGTGCAGGCACTGTACTTCACACCTCCACCCCTCCTTCAGAGTGCAGGCAATGTACTTCACACCTCCACCCCTCCTTCAGAGTGCAGGCACTGTACTTCACCCCTCCACCCTTCCTTCAGAGTGCAGGCACTGTACTTCACCCCCCACCCCTCCTTCAGAGTGCAGGCAATGTACTTCACACCTCCACCCCTCCTTCAGAGTGCAGGCACTGTACTTCACACCTCCACCCCTCCTTCAAGGTGTGGGACACTGAAACTTATACCTCTACCCCCTTCTTCAGAGTTCAGGCACTGTAGTTCACACCTCCACCCCTCCTTCAAGGTGTAGACACTGTATTTTCATACCTCTACCCCTTCTTCAGAGTTCAGGCACTGTACTTAAACACCTCCACCCCTCCTTCAGAGTACAGGCACTGTACCTCACATCTCCACCTTTGATTCAGAGTAGAGGGCAATGTACTTCACCCCTCCAACCCACCCCTCCTTCAGTGTACAGGCACGTACTTCACACCTCCACCCTTCCTTCAGAGTGCAGGCACTGCACTTCACACCCCCAGCGCTAAAATATTGATTTATGAAGTCGTCAGTAAGGAGAAAAGGTGTAGGACAGGACCACTGGCAATTACTAGCACTCGGGCCTCCCTACAGATAAACCTAAAGATAATTTAGAAGTGATATGTAGCTTTAATGGCCTTCCTGAATTCAATAATGGGTCTCAAGGGTATGTATACAGAGAGGTTTTGCATATCTCAGAGTATTTACCAAAGGTTTTCGTTAAATCCTTCTTCACATAATAAAAAAAAAAGCTTGACTTACTGCTTTCATGTGCAAACAGCACTGCGTAGTCTATAGGCTTTAGAGCCAGCAAAACACAGAGTTGGATGGTGAGTTACAGGTATAATATCTCAGCGCAGCAGGGTATGAGAACACAGTTAGACAGTGGTGGAGTGGAACAAGGCCAGTCAGGGGCCAAGTTCCTCTTCTCTGTCACAGAGACACCTGCACCAATCTAGGTACAACGTTAACCTGAAATATATGACACACTTGCTGGAGGCAATGTTTAGTAAGTAGTGCGGGTTTGACATTTATGGACATATTCTCTATTTTATGCGACTTAACGCTAATATACACTTGGCATCCCAAAGTTTGCATGCATGGTGTGTGTGTGTGTGTGTGTGGGGCGTGTGTGTGTGTGTGTGTGTGTGTGTGTGTGTGTGTGTGTGTGTGTGTGTGTGTGTTGTGTGTGTGTGTGTGTGTGTGTGTGTTTTGTGTGTACTCACCTAGTTGCAGTCACCTATTTGAGGTTGCAAAGGTCAATTCAGAGCTTGTGGCCCGCCACGTCGCGGGTCGCAGTTTAGGCCCACTCTCTCCAGCTCCATGAGCTTTATCGCATCTCTTCTTAAACCCTGTTTTGCATCCTACCTCACTAAAATACACTCTCCAGTTTTTTCCCCAACTTCCTAACAACTCAATGACAAAAGAAATACTTCCTAACATCCCTGTGACTCTTTGAGTCTTCAACTTCCAACTGCAACTCCTTGTTGCTCTGTCCCATCTCTGAAACAATCTGTCCCTATCCAGCAGTTGGATATGCTGAATGTTAAAGACAGAGTAAAACAATTGAAGCTAAATCATGTTTATAAAATTGCTCACAAACAGTGTCCAGAATATCTTGCTGTCAATTTTGTCAAGGTGGGAACCAAAGCAATCATAGTACTAGGGGGAGAGAGCACAACCCTTTGTAGTACCCACAGTCATTGGCCAGGCTTTAAACACCTTTTATTGTACAGCAATAAAGGAATGGAACAGACTACCCGCACATGTCAAAGCCAGTCATAGCATGAACCAGTTCAAGAAGAGTGCCAAAAGGTGTCTGATGAATGTAGCTACAGAAAGGGAGGGGAATGATTTTCTATTTTTTAGCTAACATAAGTGCAAATTTTACCTTATTCCTAGTAATGACCCTCGTATTGTAGATAGTCTTAATGACCCTCGTGTAGTAGATAGTCTTAATGACCCTCGTGTAGTAGATAGTCTTTTTAGTATGATAATAAGATGTTATCTTCATTGTAGAATAATAAGAAAATATTATAAGAACATAAGAACATAAGAACATAAGAAAGGAGGAACACTGCAGCAGGCCTGTTGGCCCATACTAGGCAGGTCCTTTACAATTCATCCCAATAACAAACATTTGACCTACCCAATTTTCAATGCTACCCAAGAAATAAGCTCTGATGTGCAAGTCCCGCTCAAATCCAACCCATCCACTCATGTATTTTTCCAACCTAAATTTGAAACTACCCAAAGTCCTGCCTCAATAACCCAACTAGGTAGACTGTTCCACTCATCTACTACCCTATTTCCAAACCAATACTTTCCTATGTCCTTTCTTAAAACTAAACTTATCTAATTTAAATCCATTACTGCGGGTTCTCTCTTGGAGAGATATTCTCAAGACCTTGTTAAAATCCCTTATTAATACTATCTTCCACTTATACACTTCGATCAGGTCTCCCCTCATTCTTCGTCTAAACAAGTGAATGTAACTTAAGAAGTCTTCAATCTTTCTTCATAAGGAAGATTTTTAATGCTATGTATTAATTTAGTCATCCTACGCTGAATGTTTTCTAACGAATTTATGTCCATTCTGTAATATGGAGACCAGAATTGAACTGCATAATCTAGGTGAGGCCTTACTAATGATGTATAAAGCTGCAGTATGACCTCTGGGCTTTGTTGCTTACCCCTCTTGATATAAAATCCCAGTAATCTATTTGCCTTATTACGTACGCTTAGGGATTGCTGTCTTGGTTTAAGGTTGCTGCTTCCATAACCCCCAAGTCCTTTTCGCAATCTGTATGGTTAAGTTTTTACATTATTTAAAATTATAAGTGCTAGGGTTATGGACACTCCCGAGCTTCAGAACCTTGCATTTATCTACATTGAACTGCATCTGCCACTTTTCTGACCAAGAGTAGAGTTTGTCTAAATCCTCCTGAAGTTCCTAACATCTACGTTTGAATCAATTATCCTACCTATCTTCGTGTCATCGGCGAATTTGCTCATATCACTAGTATTCCTTCATCAAGATCATTGATTATATTATAAACAACAACGGGGCCCAAAGACTGATCCCTGTGGAACGCCACTTGTTACTGATCCCCACTCGGATTTAACCCCATTTATGGACACTCTTTGCTTTCCCGTCTGTGAGCCAAAGATTCAATCCCCCGAGAGCACCCTTCCCCCAATGCCATGAGCTGCTACTTTCTTCAACAGTCTTTGGTGCGGAAACTCTTTTCAAATGCCTACTAAAATCTAAGTAATAATATCAAATTCTTTATCGTGGTCAACAGCCTCAAAAGCTTTACTGAAGAAAGTTAATAAATTAGTTTGACAAGACCGGCCTCTTGTGAATCCTGCTGAGTATCATTAATCAAGCTATGCTTATCGAGATGGCTTCTTATAATCTCAGCTATAAATTTACTCTAGTAATTTGCCTACAATTGAGGTCAGGCTTATTGGGCGGTAATTTGACGGTAACGACTTGTCCCCTGTTTTAAAAATAGGGAATTACATTAGCCATCTTCCACATATCAGACACTGCACCCGTTTGAAGAGATAAATTAAAAATATTAGTTAATGGTTCACAGACTTCCATTTTGCATTCCCTTTTGAACCCTTGAAAAAAACCTCATTTAGGACCCGGTGACTTATTTTGCTTCAGTCTGTCTATCTGCTTTTACAACCATTTCACTAGTGACTGTGATGTTACATAATTTATTTCTTCTGATACCCCTTAAAAATTAATTACCGGAATATTATTAGTGTCTTCCTGTGTAAAAAACGGGAAAAATAATTATTTAAAATCGAGCACATTTCATTCTCTTTGTCAGTAAGATGCCCATAGTTATTTTTAAGAGGACCTATCTTATCTCTGACTTTTGTTCTATTTCCTGGAAAAAACTTTTTGGGTTAGTTTTAGAATCCCTAGCAACTTTAATTTCATTGTCCCTTTTAGCTTTTCTTATCCCCTTTTTAATGTCCCTCTTAATGTCAATATACTGATTCATAAGATGACCCTCGCCTCTTTTGATACGCCTATAAATTCCTTTCTTATGCCCTAGTAGATATTTCAGCCTATTATTCATCCATTTTGGGTCATTTTTTATTTGATCTAATTTCCTTATAAGGGATAAACGTTCCCTTTTAGCAGCATGTATTGTGTTCAGGAAAACTGTCATATTGATAGCTCTCTTCGTTACCCCAGTCAACAGATGATAAGTGTTCTCTAAGCCCATCGTAAACTGCTAAGCGAAAATTGGGACTGTTACTGAGTTATCCCTACTATCATACTTCCATTCAATTCTACATGTAATTGATTTGTGGTCGCTGGCACCCAGTTCCTCTGAAACTTCTAAATTATTAACAAGGGATTCATTGTTTGCCAGAACTAAGTCAAGCAGGTTATTACCCTTGTAGTTCTGTCACAAACTGCTTCAAAAAACATCCTGAACTACTTCTAAAGAAATCGTATGATTCTAAATTCCCAGTTAAGGAAATTCCAATCAATATGACTAAAGTTTAAAGTCTCCTAGAATTACTTCATTATCGTGCCTTGTGGCCCTAACAATTTCCTCCCATAGTAGTCTCCCCTGGTCCCTATCTAAATTTGGGGGACGGTATATCACACTAAAATTAATTTGTCATGCCCCTCTGAAAATTCTATCCAAACAGACTCTGTATGTGTTACTTCAGACTTAATACCTGTTTTTATGCAACAGTTCAAGCGATCTCGGACATACAATGCCCCCCCCACCCCCCCTTCCCGATACTTCTATCTACTTGGAACAATTTTAAAACCCTGAAAGTGACATTCTGCAGGCATGTCCCGACTTTTTGAATTAAACCACGTCTCAGTAATGGCAATACATCTATATTACCTGCACTAGCAACTAGTCTCAACTCGTCCATCTTTTCCTAGCACTGCGACTATTTGTGTAATAAATATTTAATGACCCTCCTATCTCTTTACCCTTCCTGCTCCTTTCTGTTATTCCACTAAACCTATTACTGTCATTGTCAATTAGTGCCACTGGCTTTTTCCCAAAATCCTCCTCATTTTGCCTATTACTAGTTCTCCTAGTACTCTGTTACTACCCTGCGACTTCACAGTTTTCCGCAAAACCCATACCACTAACTATTCTAGTTTTAAAGACCTAACAGCTCCCTCCACTGCGTTGGCCAGTGCTCCCACCCCACACCTAGATAAGTGAACCCCATCCCTGGCATACATGTCATTTCTGCCATAGAAGAGGTCCCAGTTGTCAATGAATGTTACCGCATTTTTCCCTTTCAGTATTTGTCCAGCCCCGCAATTGACACCCAATTGCTCTGGACAACCATTCATTTCCAACTCCTCTCCTTGGCAAAATGCCACATATGACAGGTTTTTCCCCCCTTCTTCCTAATTATCTCTATTGCTGACCTATACCTGCTAATCAGGTCCCCACTCCTATGTCTGCCAACATCGTTGCCTCCAGCACTGAGACAGATAATAGGATTGCTCCCATTACCTCTCATGATGTCATCCAGACGGCTAACAATATCCTTCATTCCCAGCCCAGGAAAACATACTCTCTGCCTCCTACTCCTATCCTTCAAACAGAATGCCCTATCCATGTACCTAATCTGGCTATCCCCCAAAAACAACAATGTTTTTACCTTCCTTGGCGTCGTCCGTAGTGATTTCTCCGAGTAGTCGACTCACATTCGCCAGGTAGCATTACACCACTTGTAGAATTCGTCATGACGTTCTCGATGGTCTTCGTTGGGGTTTCTAGGGATGTCTCACCCCACGTCTGCCAATGCTTCCTTGGTGCTCGTTGTGGCATTCCCAGTAGAACACTCACATTCGTCAGGTAGCACCGAGAATGAGTTGGAAGTTTTTCCCCGGCAGTCTTCTGGTTTCTCGTTGTTTCTGCCTCCCAACCGTTTCTTAATCTTCAGCTTGGTTCCATGTTGCCCGACCACTGACCAAGCTCCCTTCTTAACCTGGGGACTCACAACAGGTGGATTACTACGAATCCTCTTGTTCTCCTCCGTTAATCGCCGTATCTCCAGTTTAGCAACTCTGAGTTCTTCTCTCAGCTGCTGGTAAAGCTGCTCAAGAGAGGGCATCCTGGTTCAGATTCACAGAGAGCACACAAACAGGTCTTCACAGAGCTAAGTACACGTCACCACTGAGCTAAGTACACGTCACCACTGAGCTAAGTACACGTCACCACTGAGCTAAGTACACGTCACCACTGAGCTAAGTACACGTCACCACTGAGCTAAGTACACGTCACCACTGTGAGCTAAGTACACGTCACCAATAATAAGGTAAAAGGACCCCAATGGAATTAAGTCACTTCGTCTGACTTTTTTGGGTTATCCTAGGTTCTCTACACATATGCTGCTATGTATGATAATTCTATGTAACTGTATTTGTGTATACCTGAATAAACTTACTTACTTACTTACTTACTTACCTTGTCAATTCCTCTCAGCATTTTGTATGTCGCTATCATGTCCCCCCTACCTCTCCTGTCCTCCAGTGTTACCAGGTTGATTTACCCTAACCTCGTCTCGTGAGGCATGCCCCTTAGTTCCGGGACTAGTCTTATTGCAAACATTGCACTTTCCTTAAATTCTTGAAGTACTTGATCAGGTGTGGGTTCCAAACTGATGCTGCACACTCCAATATGGGTCTGGCGTACGCGGTGTAGAGAGTCTTGAACGATTCCTTGCTAAGGTGTGGAAATGCTATTCTTATGTTTGCCAGGCGCCCATATGCTGCAGCAGCTATTTAGTTGATGTACTCCTCGGAGATGTACTCGGTATTATCCTTTTCTTTGAGTGAGGTTTTCAGTCTTTGTCCCCTTATACTGTACTCTGTCTGTTGTCTTCTTTGACCTTCTCCAATCTTCGTGACTTTGTAATTGGTTAGGTTTAACTCCAGGAGCCAGTTGTTGGACTAGGCTTGCCGCCTGTCCAAATCCCTTTGTAGTTTTACCCGATACTGTTCGACTTGAATTCTCCGCATCTGCAAACAGAGACACTTCTGAATCTATTTCTTCCGTCATGTCATTTACATATACCAGAAACAGCACTGGCCCTAGAACTGACTCATGTGGAATCCCGCTCGTCACAGCCGTCCACTCTGACACCTCGTCATGTATCATCACTCGTTGTTTCCTTCCTGAGAGGTATTCTACGATCCATTGCATTGCCTTTCCTGTTATACCTGCATGATCGTTTAGCATTTTCACTAATCTTGGTCACTTTGTCGTAAAAATCCAGTAGGTTTGTGACAGGATTTCCGTTTACTTGAAGCCGAAATGGTTGTCATGTATAAGCTCGTTCCTTTCTAGTTGCTCCCCCACTTTTCTGATAATCTTCTCCATGACTGTGCAACTATACATGACAATTAACACTGCTCTTCAGTTTAATGCTGCATGTCTGTCCCCTTTATTAAAAATTGGGTTTACGTTTGCTGTTCTTCACACCTAAGTAGTCTCCCTATTTCCATAGATGTGTTAAAGATTGTTGTTAGTGACACACAGCGCCAGTGCTCACTCTCTCAGGACCCACGGAGAGGGGTTGTCCGGTCCCATCGCCTTTGAGGTATGAGAACATAAGAAATGAGAAAGAAGGAGCATTGCAACAGGCCCACTGGCCCATGCGAGGCAGGTCCAAATCGCTATCGACTCTTGCCACTGACCCAACCTAGTCAGGTTTCCCGGTCACATCCACTCAAAGAAGGAGCACGGCATCAGACCCACTAGCAAAAGCTAATCAGGTGCAAACTCAGACCCACCCACACCCAAATCATGTATTTATCTAACCCATTTTTAAAACTACACAAAGTTTTAGGTTCCATGACGTTTCTCGGGAGTTTGTTCCACTCATCCACAACTCTTTACCGAACAGTGCTTCCTATATCCTTAATGAATCTGAATTTTTCCAACTTGAAACCATTGCTGCGAGTCCTGTTTGGCAAAATATATGTAGCATTCAATTTACATCCCTTTATTTATTCCTGTTTTCCATTTATAGACTTCAGTCATATCCTCCCTGATTCTACGCCTTTCTAGAAAGTGCAGATTCAGGGGCCCCCCGTCTATCCTCATAGGGAAGATTTCTGATACATGGGATCAATTTTTTCATCCTCCTTGTAAGTTTTCCAGTGAATTTATATCCATTCTGCAATACGGTGGGCCAGAAACTGAGCAGCATAATCTTTAAAAGAGGCCTAAACGAAACATAAGAGTTGAAGAACAACCTGAGGACTTCTACTGATATGAAGCCAAGGATTCAGTTAGCTTTATTGCGAACACTTATGTCGTCTTGGTTTCAGATTACTGCTAGCCAGAACTCCTAAATCCTTTTAACAATCAGTAATATTAAGATCTTCATTTTTATATTTATGTGTGGAAATATAAACACTTAAGAAATATAATGTGATCCTTTATTGACAACGCACAGCGGCGGAAAATTTTCGTGCTTAAACACGTGCACCTTTTTCGGGTGTCATCCTACTCGCGCCGGGGCATTTGGATTCCCGTTCTTTAATTCTAACCCAATCACAAGCCCTTCCCCGGGTAGCTTCAGCTAAGTAGTGTGGCGTTTGGCGGCTCCCCCTTGGTTGAGAGAACAAATATAAACACTTGTGGCTTGGCGTCGCCCAGAGAGGGTTTTTTTTTTATCCAGTGTCACTAATTTTACTCTTGGATTTTACCCTCTACAATGTCAGTAAGTTCTGATTGTTGTGTTTAGCGCGCACATGAATGTTTAGGCATATTTTGATATATACATAAAATCTGTGTGAAGCAAGCAGTTGAAAAAAATGCAACAAAGAAAGCGCGAAAATTTTCGTTGCTACCCTTTTAGTGACATAGTACACTTTCAGTAAAATAAATATTTATAAAAAAAATTCTATTGCATATATGAATTCTGTAGTGGTCTGGATCTATACAGAAGGTTTTTATTGTCCTTCCAGATCAATGAGAAATTGTTTTATGGGGAGACCTCCAGCACCAGGTCAAAATATGTCTGCATTATGGAGGACAGTGACTCAGAACCGGAGGTAGATGACCCAGAATTGCTGGATAGTGGTGATGACTACTTGCCACTGGATGCAGAGGTGTCAAGTGATGATGAGGAGGAAGAAAGGCCAGCCAAAAAGCAGAAATTAGTGAAGAAAAAGAAAGATATTACGATTGAGAAGTACCCTGATGAGGAAGATATTTATGAAGATATTGCTCTTCAAGGTCAATCTCAGTGGTCCCAGGTTGACCTCCAAAATGATCCTTTGCTGGCATATGAACATGAAAGCCTCTTGAAATTAGGTCTCCATGTGAGTATTTTCGTATTTTCTTTACTTCAGACATGGTAGATAACATAGCATATCAAACAAATTTGTATGCCAAGAAAAAAGCATAACTACTAATTTTGCAACAGATTCTGAAGAGATCATGAGGTTCATAGGTATTTTGTTGTTCATGGGTATTGCTCCATTACCATAAATCGAAGACTATTGGAAAAATGCAATTAGGTGTGCCCAGGTTGCAGAAGTCGTGGGGCTTAAGAGGTTTAGGTTGCTTAGACGTACTATTCATTTCAATGACAACACACAAAAGGATCAGGTCCCTTTCTGTCCCTCGACATCCGGATTTTACCCTCTTGTTCCTTATCTTATGGTTTTTGATTTTTTTTTAATTTTCCATGCTCTTTCGTTTTGCCAAGGGGAATAAAAATTTTCAGTGGATGCAGGCAGAAAACTGCTGATCCTACCAAGTCGTGCTGTGGACACCAGCCTTTATAAAAGTTGGGAAAAAAAATATCGGGAAAGTAGAGTGTGTACTCACCAAATGTTTTTTGCAGGAGTCGGTCCAGCTCCTGGCTGTGTATATTTTGTGTTGTGCGTGTGGGGGGTGGGTTCCTTGGTGAGGTGAAATCGCGTGATCTTACAATTGTAAAAAATCTTTCTTCTGTACGTAAGTGTGAAATAGTGTGCTATTTTATCTAGTTTTTGCGTCTTTTATAAGTGTGTGTAAGATCCCATCTTGAGTGTGACAAAAATTTTAAAGGTTTTTCCCTACCCTTGCTAAAGTTGTTCTGTGGCTATGATCTATTTCCCATAAGTGTATTGCCTGTTTCCCCAACTTTTACGTTCATAATATGATTTTTAATTCCCTGTGAAAAAAAGCTGGTATGGCCTGTGTTTAAAAAGAGTTAACCCTAAGAATCAGACTGTTGACATTTGTCATGATTTCAGCCTACATGCCTAAATTACCTAATATGTTTTAAACAGTTAAGGGTTTCAATTTGTATGGGATAGTCTTGCTTCACATCCAGCCCCATAAACCCAAGACAACTGACAGTATTAAACTACATTAAATGAATATTGTACATCTGGAAGTGATCAGCTGCACCTAGGGGCATTTAGTTGTACATATTACAGCAACAACTCTTGCTTTGTGCTCTAGAGATGTCATTTGTTTTGAAATTATTTTCCAGTTTTGTCATGCGCTCCAATGCAGAGTTTTTCACCGCAGTATAAACTATCGCTCAGCCTATTTAAAATTTTAGACCTCGCTCTTGGCTGCTTGAATAATGGCAAATCCAGCTCAAAAGTCCCCTTTAACGCTCTATTCCCCGCCAGTCATTTCTAAAAGAAATGTTAATTATCACTGTGCCTTCACTTCAGACTTTGATTTTCCTTTTTTTATGCTTTTGTGACTATTCATGAAACTCTCACGCACATTACCTCGGGCGCAGTAGTACTCCCCTTTTGACATGCAATACCCAAAGGTTTCTGTGGTGCAGCTGTACTACTTTTTTTACTACTACTTCCCCCTTTACCTTTTCCTCTGCCACTACCTCCCTTCATCTCTCTTTTCTTCTATGTCTCCTTTCTCATTTTTTTTGGGTCCCTCACCTTTTTTTGTTTGTAACTTGTAAAAAGGTCTAAGTTGGAACGAAAAGTCGTATAAGCTTCTCTCTCTCCGTGTGGGTTTTGGGTTATTTGTGTATTGCTCTAGACTTGAGGTTTTTTTTCTTATAAAGTCTTGTTGCAGACTAAGAAAATGCAGTCCACCCAGCCATCTCGTTTCTCCTGTTTACTAACAAAACTTTGTCCAAATCAAAAGATTTTAGACAAGATTTCCCGCTCGGAAAACAAGCGATTAAATTTTTGGAAAATTCATCCCTGTTTTTCCCTGTCTTTTTATCTCCATACCTTGCTAGGTGAACACATCAGGAGAAATGGTTCAATGCTTCCCGCCTGTCTTATTTCTTAAATATGGTACTTTTTTTGTTTTCCGGGTTTTGCAACTGTCCCGTGTTCATTAAATTTGTAGATCTTATGGTTTCCAACAATGTTCTCCCGCAGAATCCCTGGGGGACATCTATCAAAGGATCATATTGCCTTTGATTGTGTGTGTGTTGTGTGGTGTGTGTGTGTGTGTGTTACTCACCTGATGTCTACCCAGTTGTGGGTTTCGGGGTTGGTCAAGCTCCCGGCCCCCCCTCTTTATTGGTCGCTACTGGGTCCTCTCCTGAAACCCTTGGGGCTTTTTCAACCCCTGCTTAAGCTATGATGGATCCCGCCTCCACACATCCTTCCCAAACTATTCCATTCCCGACTACTCTGTGGCTGAAGAAGTACTTCCTAAATCCCTGTGATTCATCTGTGTCTTCAAAATTCCAACTGTTCCCCTTTTTTTCTGTATCCATCTCTGGAATATTTTGTCTTTGTCCCCCTTGCAGTTCCTCTCAGTATTTT
>NW_026510159.1:0-14837 GCF_026875155.1 Cherax quadricarinatus | reverse complement strand
CATGTTGTCTTCCGTTAAACATGGGGGGGTTTGATATGGGGGTCAGTTATTTCATTGTGTGGAAAACGTTTTCATGTCTGGTTCACGTCTGACGCAGGTCTGGTACTTGAATCCCGGTCCCTCTTTTTTCATATTTATTTCCATTTCGTTGTCGTCACCGTCAGTTTTTTATGTCACTATGGGTTTCCTTGCATGGTAGGGGTACCGGCTGCCATAATTTATTTATTTTTCTTCTTCAATTCCATGAAGAAAAAAAATCAGTCTGGGGGCCCTGGAAAAGGTGAATGGAGTAACAGCGCCCTGGACAGTAAAAGCCCAACAGTTGCCATCCTACCAGTCTCATTTAGACTCCATGACGAGGCCCTCAGTAAGGAAGTTCAAAGCTGACCAGAGACTGTTTATTGGCCTACAGAAATTCTCCAAGGCCATGGTATTAAAGACGGGGACAGATATTTTTCTTAACAAATTACTTAGACTATACAACATTGTCCTATAAAAACAAAACAGATCACAAACAAACGGCTTGGTTGGCCATGGCTAACCGCCCATTCTGAAATCCATTGACAAGAAACACCATTATAAAAAAGCAATATAGACAGGGCTTAATACACAAAGATACTCTTAAACACTATTCATCAGCTCTCACCAAAGTAATAAAGAAAGCCAAAACTATACTACTCCATTGATTCACAGACACTAGAGATATATAAAAAGGCCTGGAAAACACTCTCTCAGATTCTAGGACCCACAAACTGAAAAAAACCCAAGAATATTGTCCTAACTAAACCTAATGAAACACCACTACATCCCACTGACACAGCAAACAAGATAAACGACTTCTTCTCAAACATAGGATCAAATCTCGCCAGTAAAATCCCACATACCAATGCCCATGCCGGGGATACCTAGATGGGAATTTCCCTAATTTTCCCTTTTATCTTGCACCAACTGAGCCCACGGAAGTCATTTAGATTAAAAAAGTCACTTAAAATAACTCTGGGAACTGTCTCATGTCCCACTTACTGTACAAGCGAGCAGCCCATGTCCTTTCGCATGCAATTTCATTACTTTTTAAACAAGTCACTAGAGGGCTAGGCACCTTCCCGAAACTACTCAAGATGGCAAGGGTTAAAACCAATACATAAAGGTTTGGTGACCCTACAGACTTAAACAACTATAGGCCAATATCTAACTTACCATTGCTATCCAAAATCTTTGAAAACTCGTACACAGGAGACTGTATTCATTTATAAAGGCTCAAACATACTCAACCCCTGCCAATTTGGATTCAGGAAAAAAAAAAAGCACTAATGATGCTATCATAAAAATGCTAGATCTGCTTTACACAGCGTTGGAAAATAAGGATATCCACTAGGAATTTTTATTGA
The DNA here is from genome assembly GCF_026875155.1 of Cherax quadricarinatus. Classification (NCBI taxonomy): domain Eukaryota; kingdom Metazoa; phylum Arthropoda; class Malacostraca; order Decapoda; family Parastacidae; genus Cherax; species Cherax quadricarinatus. The sequence goes on along the minus strand of NW_026510159.1, from coordinate 13,449 downwards.
CCTAAGAAAAGCTTTTGACACAGTAGACCACGACATCCACTCCACAACTTGGGTCATTACGGTAATAAGAGGCCATGCGCTTGCTTATTTCAAAATCTTACATTACTAATAGGTATCAGTACGTCACCATTAAAGACACGCATCAGCAACATGGCACTTGAAAATGGAGTTCCGCAGGGAAGTGCCTTGGTCCCCTGCCCCTTCCTCATTTACTTAAATTTGCCCTTTTTCCAAATTTACCCCAAACACCTAAAACCCCATTCTTTTTGGGTGTGAAAAGGGATTTATGTCATCTCTCACCCAAAATTTTGCCCCCTCAACCCCCTTTGTGAATGAGGGAGCTGTTTAAAAAATATCGATTTGGGAAATGACACCCAATAAAACTTACGTTTAAACCCATGAAAAAACCAAATATATTTTGTTTGGAAAGCAGTACTTTCCCCTTTTAAAAGGAACCAGAAATCGAAAACAGGGCCCCCTTGAAAACTGGAGTTCCGGGGGAAAAGAGCCCTTTGGGGTTCCCCTGCTCTTCCCTCTAAAACATCAAGCCCTTCCCCAAGGGTTACCCCAACACCTAAAAACCCATTCTTTTTTGTGGATGACACGATTTATGTTCATCTCTCCCCCAAATTTCTTGCCACCCTAAAAACCCCCTTTTGGGAAATGGGAGCTGTTTAAAAATATCGACTTGGAGGGACAGAAAATAAACTTCGTTTTTAAACACTGAAAAAACCTCCCTTTTAATTATTTTTGGTACCCAGAGCAGGATTTGCAAAAAATTTAAAACTTTTAAGTTGAAATCACTCAAATTTACCAAAAATTTAATTTTGGGGGAAAAATTTCCCTAGCTTTTCCCTTGACAAAAAAACCTGAATTTTCAGCCCCATTTTCCAGAATAAAACCCAAAAAAAAGTACCCAAAACGGTTGGGACCCTTCTCAAGATTTCGATACTACGTCCCGGGAAAAAAATCCCCTTTTCTAAACACTATACCACTCATTTTTTTTACCCTTCCCCTCACCTATGCTATTTTGCTTGGGGATAAACTGAAACAAAACACCTAAAGCCAATAAAAACCAAAAAAAAAAAGCTGAAAGAAGAAAAATCATTTAAAATCCATCCCTTGGCAAAAAACCCCCCCACTCTTCATAGACCTAAACTTACTCCCAGTTCATACATCCACACTTACTAGTCCCAAATTACATTGCGGGGCCCTTCCCCTTTAAAAACTCTAATTTTAAAACCTTTGGGCCCCTAAAAGGCTTTCTTGTATTTTGTGACGGAACCCCACGGCCAAAAACACCAGACAAAAAAAACCATCTCTCGACATTCCCCGTGTCAGACTAAACCTTTACAAAAATTCTTGGTATGTAAAAGGGCCCCTTTAAAAAATCGGGAAAATTCCCCAAACCTGAGAACTTTTTAGAACTGCGCCCCATTATTCACCTTCAAAAATACCATTAGGGAAAAAATTTTTATCTCCCTGATACACCCCCCTCAAATAAAAACACGAATCCCAACCCGGGGGATTCACCCCTTTTACTTTACTTAAATTTTACCATAAACAGAAAAAAATTAATTTTTTTAATCTTTTAAAAAAAGAAATCCTTTTGATACTTTAAAACTGAAAAAAATGTTTCTGTGCCAAAAAAAAAAAAACAAATTTTCCCTTGCTAAAAAATTCCCAAAATAGTATTTTGGGCACCCTTAAACCTAATAAAACTTAACCCCATAATTTTTAAATTTTTCAAAATTTAAAAAAAAACTAAAGGGATTTCCCCAAAAAGCCCCAGCCATGCTAAGCTTTTTTGTTTTAACTCTGTAATCACCCAAATTTTTCTAATGTAAACCCCAAAACCAAAAACCAAATTTCTGTAAACTCAGCATTGTAATTTCCTTTTTGAAAAATAAATTTTGAATTTGAAATTTGAAATTTTTATGTTGTTTTCAGCAGTTTCTTGCAATTTGGCCCTCACTTTAGTTCGGAAAGGCCCAGGGGGGGCGGCCCCAAAAAATTGGGCAGCCTTTTGCTGCTTGCCCGCGGGGTGGGGGCAAAAAACCCGGTCGCATGAAAGAAAAAAAAAAAAAGAATTTAAAGCAAAAGAAAAAAACGAAATAAAAAAACAAAGAAAAATTTCCAAAAAAAATTTTAATTGGGCCCGTTTAGCAGACTCGCCTTTCCCAAAATCACCCTCACCATTCCTGGGAATTTTAAAATGACCCATAATTTTTTGTTTGGGAAAAGTCTCCCTAAAAACATTGATTCGGGATCCCAAAGTTTTTTGCCCAAAAAGGGTTTAAACTTTTTTTTCGGTACAAAAGACAAAGTTTTTCACCCCTTTCTTGAAAAAATTTATCCAAAAAATACCTCAAACGACAACTGGGGGGGGAAAAAACCCCGAAAAAGGGCGATTTGCTTTAAAAAAGGGCCCTTGGGGGGAACCCAAATTTTTTCCTATAGGGGGGGTTTTTTGGAACTTGGTGCCGATGGGGGGGCAATTTCTTTTACGAATTTTACTCAAAACCCTTTTCCTTAAAAAACTTTATCTTTTTTTTCAAAACAAAAAAATTTAAAATTTGTTAGTTCCTGGAAATTTTGAAAAAATCTGCCCTTTCTCCCACATTTAACCGAAAGTATTTGGGAAAAATTTTCCCAAAAATTTTGGGTTTAGGAAAAAAAAGAGAAATCATTTTTTTACAAATTTTTTTGTGAATATTTTCCCCTTTAATTTTAAATAAATTTAAAAGGAAAAGAAATAGGTACCTTAGGTGGAAAAAAGTTCTTCCGAGAAAATTTGGGGGGAAGGGCGCCGGGCCCGGCCCCCCCGTCTCAAAAAAAAAAAAAAAAAAAAACGAAAAAAAAAACGCGGTTTTTTTTTGGTGTTTTTTTTTGGGAAAAAAGGTTTTTAGGGCAGTTAAACCTCTTCAAAATACCCTTTTTTTCTTTAAATAGAGAACCCACCTTTGGGGGCAGTAAATCAATTTTATCGAAAAATTCCCCATTAAACTCTCGCCATATTTTTAGGCCCATTTTTTTTTTTACACCCAAGATGCGACCCACACTAGTCGACTAACAAACCGGACCCACTTTTCTGCTAGGTGAACAAGGGGCACAGGTTTTAAGGGGGAAAGCATCGAAATGTTTTTTCCCAGGTGGGCCCCAAAAACTTTCCCCCTTCACCCCCACGGAGGGCCCCCGGGGTTTTTTGAAATTCCCCGGGGGGTTTGGGGGGAAATTTTTTGACCGTTTCCTTTAAAACCCGTTGTTTCCCGTTTTACTAGCAGCAAAAAAGGTACCTGGGGGGGGTTAGTCGACTGGTTTTTGGGTCGTCCTGGGGGGACAAAAAGATTAAGGACCCCCCAAAGGGAAAAAGTTAAAACAGTCCCCCGAAAGGGGGCACTGCTTTCTTGGGTTATCCCGGGTGGCTAACCCCCCGGGGGGTTTTTTAAAAAATCCGAAAAGAAAAAATTTTTCTTTATTTATCTAACCCGGGGCCTCCGTGTGTTGAAAAGCGGGGGAAAGTTGCCAGGGCCCGGCCAAGGGTTTATGCCCCACGATTTAAAATTGCGTAGGGCGGGTATGTCTTTAGATCCCAAAATTTTTAAAAAAGCTGATGTTTTTGGTCAGCTGTTAAAAAAAACCCTTCCGCAAGTCTTTTGAACAGGGTTTCCCGAAGATCGTAATTTTTCAAAAAAAGCTGATATAAACCGGCCTTTTTGCATTTTTATAAATTTCCCTTATTTTTTCCCTTTTTTTCAGCCCAAAGGAAAAATTGGGAAAAAAGTTGGGTTTTTGGGATACACTAGTTTAAAAAATATTTTTGTGATACAAAGGAAGTAGTAAAGCCGAGCTTTCACTAGGAAGGGGTTGGGTTTTGATTTCACCCAGGAAATTTGTATGTTGTTTATACCCAGGAAAAAAAGTATGCTTTTGATACACTAGGAAGTGTATGTTTTTGATATACCGGAAGTAGGGATGCTGTGATTCCCCTAGGAGTTTGTTTTGTTGTGAAAATACCAGGAAGGAGTTTTTGTTTGTAAAACTAGGGAGTATGTTGTGTTTTCACTAGGAAGTTTGTAAGTTGTGATATACCCGGGGAAAGGGGTTTTGTTGTTTTTAAACTAGGAAAAATTTGGGTTTTTGTGATTAATAGGAAGTAGTATGTTGTGATACACCCGGAAGTGTATGGGTTTTGATACACTTTGGAAGTAGTTTGTTGTGTTTCAATAGGAAAGCAGTAAAGTTTTTGGGTACACCAGGAAGTAGTATGCTGGTTAACTAGGGGAAATAGTATGTTTTTGATTTTAAAAGGGGAAAGGGGTATGTTGTTTAACTAGGTAGTTTTGGGTTTTGATTTCACTGGAAAGTGTATGTTTGTGATACAAACCCGGAAAGTTGTTGCTTTTTGGGTACACTAGGAAAATTTGTATGTTTTTGATATACCAGGAAAAAGGGGTAAAGTTTTTTGTACCTGGTAGTTTGTTGTGGGTACCTGGGAAAAATAGTATGTTGTGAAAAACCAGGGAAAAGGGGTTTTTGTTGTTTTTAAAAACTAGGAAATAGTTTGTTGTGATACCTTGGAAATAGTTTTGTTGTGATACACCCGGAAGGGAGTATGTTTTGGATACACCCAGGAAAAAATAGTAGTTGTGATCATAGGGAAAATAGTATGTTGTTTATACACTAGGAAAGTAGTTAAAGTTGTGATACACAGGGGAAATGTATGATGTTTACCTGGGGTTTACCTGGGGAAGGGGTTTCCCGGGGGGCAACGCTCCCCCAGCCCCGGGCTGTGACCCGGCCCCCCCTGGTGGGGGTCCCGGCCTTTATCAAACCCGGCGTTGCTGCCCGGCTGCACGCAAACCAACCCTTTCGAGGCACAGCCCGGTGATCAGGAAAATGACTTTAGGTGCTTGTCCAGTGCCCGCTTGAAAAATGCCGGGGTCTTTTTTGGGAAAACCCCCCCTTTTGTGTTTCTGGGAGGGGGAGTTGAAAAAATCTCGGGCCCCTGACCCCTTATTTTTTATGGGCTTTAACGTGCTAAGGGGACACCCCCGCTTTTCATTGGAGGGGGTGGTGCATCGTCTGCCAAGGGGGTTTTTCTTTTTGTTTTTTTGTGGTGAAAATTTTCGTGTGCAAGTTCGGTACTAGTCCCTCTAGGATTTTCCAGGTGTATATAATCATGTATCTCTCCTCCTGCGTTCCAGGGAATACAGGTTTAGAAACCTCAAGCGCTCCCAGTAATTGAGGTGTTTTTTCTCGTTATGCGCGCCGTGAAAGTTCTCTGTACATTTTCTAGGTCGGCAATTTCAAACCCGCCTTGAAAGGTGCTGTTAGAGTGCAGCAATATTCCAGCCTAGATAGAACAAGTGACCTGAAGAGTGTCATCATGGGCTTGGCCTCCCTAGTTTTGAAGGTTCTCATTATCCATCCTGTCATTTTTCTAGCAGATGCGATTGATACAATGTTATGGTCCTTGAAGGTGAGATCCTCCGACATAATCACTCCCAGGTCTTTGACGTTGGTGTTTCGCTCTATTTCGTGGCCAGAATTTGTTTTGTACTCTGATGAAGATTTAATTTCCTCATGTTTACCATATCTGAGTAATTGAAATTTCTCATCGTTGAACTTCATATTGTTTTCTGCAGCCCACTGAAAGATTTGGTTGATGTCCGCCAGGAGCCTTGCAGTGTCTGCAATGGAAGACACTGTCATGCAGATTCGGGTGTCATCCGCAAAGGAAGACACGGTGCTGTGGCTGACATCCTTGTCTATGTCGGATATGAGGATGAGGAACAAAATGGGAGCTAGTACTGTGCCTTGTGGAACAGAGCTTTTCACCGTAGCTGCCTCGGACTTTACTCTGTTGACGACTACTCTCTGTGTTCTGTTAGTGAGGAAATTATAGATCCATCGACCGACTTTTCCTGGTATTCCTAGTGATACACTAGGAAGTAGTATGTTGTGATACACCAGGAAGGAGTATGTTGAGATACACTAGGAAGTAGTATGTTGTGATACACTAGGAAGTAGTATGTTGTGATACTCCAAGAAGTAGTATGTTGTGATACACCAGGAAGTAGTATGTTGTGATACACTAGGAAGTAGTATGTTATGATACACCAGGAAGTAGTATGTTGTGATACACTACGAAGGAGTATGTTGTGATACACTAGGAAGTAGCATGTTGTGATACACTAGGAAGTAGTATGTTGTGATACACCAGGAAGGAGTATGTTGTGATACACCAAGAAGTAGTATGTTGTGATACACTAGGAAGTAGTATGTTGTGATACACTAGGAAGTAATATGTTCTGAGACACCAGGAAGGAGTATGTTGTGATACACTAGGAAGTAGTATGTTGTGATACACTAGGAAGTAGTATGTTGTGATACACCAGGAAGTAGTATGTTGTGATACACTAGGAATTAATATGTTGTGATACACTAGGAAGTAGTATGTTGTGACACACCAGGAAGTAGTATGTTGTGATACACTATGAAGTAGTATGCTGTGATACACCAGGAAGTAGTATGTTGTGATACACCAGGAAGTAGTATGTTGTGATACACTAGGAAGTAGTATGTTGTGATACACTAGGAAGTAGTATGTTGTGATACACCAGGAAGTAGTATGTCGTGATACACTAGGAAGTAGTATGTTGTGATACACCAGGAAGTAGTATGTTGTGATACACCAGGAAGTAGTATGTTGTGATACACTAGGAAGTAGTATGTTGTGATACACTAGGAAGTAATATGTTGTGATACACTAGGAAGTAGTATGTTGTGATACACCAGGAAAGAGTATGTTGTGATACACCAGGAAGTAGTATGTTGTGATACACTAGGAAGTAGTATGTTGTGATACACCAGGAAGTAGCGTGTTGTAATACACTAGGAAGTAGTGTGTTGTGATACACCAGGAAGTATTATGTTGTGATACACTAGGAAGGAGTATGTTGTGATACACCAGGAAGTAGTATGTTGTGATACACTAGGAAGTAGTATGTTGTGATACACCAGGAAGTAGTATGTTGTGATACACTAGGAAGTAGTATGTTGTGATACACTAGGAAGTAATATGTTGTGATACACTAGGAAGTAGTATGTTGTGATACACCAGGAAGTAGTATGTCGTGATACACTAGGAAGTAGTATGTTGTGATACACCAGGAAGTAGTATGTTGTGATACACCAGGAAGTAGTATGTTGTGATACACTAGGAAGTAGTATGTTGTGATCCCACCAGGAAAGTAGTATGTCGTGATACACTAGGAAGTAGTATGTTGTGATACACCAGGAAGTAGTATGTTGTGATACACCAGGAAGTAGTATGTTGTGATACACTAGGAAGTAGTATGTTGTGATACACTAGGAAGTAATATGTTGTGATACACTAGGAAGTAGTATGTTGTGATACACCAGGAAGTAGTATGTTGTGATACACCAGGAAGTAGTATGTTGTGATACACTAGGAAGTAGTATGTTGTGATACACCAGGAAGTAGTATGTTGTGATACACCAGGAAGTAGTATGTTGTGATACACTAGGAAGTAGTATGTTGTGATACACCAGGAAGTAGTATGTTGTGATACACTAGGAAGTAGTATGTTGTGATACACTAGGAAGTAATATGTTGTGATACACTAGGAAGTAGTATGTTGTGATACACCAGGAAGGAGTATGTTGTGATACACTAGGAAGTAGTATGTTGTGATACACTAGGAAGTAGTATGTTGTGATACACCAGGAAGTAGTATGTTGTAATACACTAGGAAGTAGTGTGTTGTGATACACTAGGAAGGAGTATGTTGTGATACACTAGGAAGTAGTATGTTGTGATACATCAGGAAGTAGTATGTTGTGATACACTAGGAAGTAGTATGTTGTGATACACCAGGAAGTAGTATGTTGTGACACACCAGGAAGTAGTATGTTGGGATACACTAGGAAGGAGTATGTTGTGATACACAAGGAAGGAGTATTTTGTGATACACCAGGAAGTAGTATGTTGTGATACACTAGGAAGGAGTATATTGTGATATACCAGGAAGGAGTATGTTGTGATACACTAGCAAGGAGAAAACTCGCTTATGGGTTATACTTTAAAGGTTTTAAATAGTAATGGCAAGTTGGACATTGATCTATAGTTGTTTACTTCAGTTGGATCACATCTTTTGAGGTTGGTATTAACCTGTACTAACTTAAGTATTGCTGGCAAAGTTGTAGATTCTGTTGATGCATCGAGTAGTGTTGCAATAGTGGGTGGCATTACGTGAGTTGTCTTTTTGTACATTAGTGAAATAAAGTTATTTACTGATGAATCATCATGGAGACAAATAAGTTCTTACTAAGTTGGTAATGAGAAAGTTGATGTAGTGTCAGTGGTGTTATTTGTAATTATTCTTACTGTGAGAGGAGATATTATATTGGTCCAAATATGGTTAAGTAAAGAGGCACTTAATAATACAGTATACAGTCCTAGCTGACATCAATGACATACAACTATATAGAAAGCCCCTTGTTATAAAGAGCATTTCGGCAAATTTGGTCAATTTTGCCCCAGGATGCGACCCACACCAGTCGACTAACACCCAGGTACCCATTTTACTGATGGGTGAACATTGACAACAAGTATAAGGAAACATGCCCAATGTTTCCACCCTTCATGGGAATCGAATCAGAAACTCAGCATTTAAAGCTGAGGGTCCTCATTCCTTGTCTCAGAAATTCTTGTATGTTTAGTTACGGAAGGTAAAGCAAGCAATTGTTCATGGTATTTATTATGAAGTCAGCTACTTGAAGGACATCTGCTTGGATAAGGTTCATGTTGAAGTCGCCAGCAAGTAATATGTGATGTTTATTCAACTTTGCGTTAATTATTAACTTTTTTAGATTGTCACTGGAGGCATAAGAATTTATGTGAGGTAACCTATAGACTCCTCCGACTGTAACTGGGGTTTCTAAGTTAATAGTCGTAGCAAATTTATATTCACCATGTTCATCTCTGGTGCATGTAGAGTTAATACGTACTAATTCAGTGCAGTAGTAGACTGCAGTTCCTCTTCCTGTTTGACCTGACCTACAGTGATGCATGGCTGTGTACCCAGGTAAGGCAAAGATTTAAGCCAGGTTTCAGTAAGAATAATAAATGTCATGCTAACATTTAATGAATTTAGAAGTGCTAAGAAGTCATCATAGTGTTTGTTCAGGGATCTGACAATGTAACTGAATACTGTTATATTCTTGGTGGCTCCGAGAACAGCTTTTCCCTGATTTGCTGTGTAATAAAGACAATTATTTACAGAATATCATTGACTGTCAATGTGGTTTAAGAAGAGATGAATATCTGGATCGATCTGTTCATTTATGAGTCAAAAGTAGGAAGAATGTTGATATATATATTAGGGTGAGGGATAGCAGAGTTTTTTTTTTTTTTTTTTTTATATATTTTTATTTAAAAGGACACAGTACAAGATATAAATAAATAAAAGAACACAATAATTAACCGCTTGCAAATACAATGACCTACCATCAACCCCATAGCATACCACAAGTGTTACATTCATATTGTATTAAAGGATAACACCTGCTCAGAAAAAACATTAACAAAGTCTAAACCTACAAATCATGCCTGTTATACAGTACAGTAAGACCCCCTTGCACAAAGTACACAGATGATATGATGCAGCATACGATGGATAAAATTATACATTACAATAATTAAACAAAGGCTAACCTAACCCTACAATAAAATTGCAAAGACATACCACATAATACTTCCCGCAAATAGCAGGAAACTCTTAACATAATAAAGAGCGAGAGAGCTCCAGCACCGAACAAAAAAAAATTTAGCAAAAACCAAAAACTCAAAATTTATGTCTGTGTCCACATAAATCCCCCACAACTCTGTACAGTTAGACCCCTTGCACAAAGTGCACAGTAAATATTATTTAACATACAAAAATTAAAATTATACAGAACATTAATTTAAACATTAGGCAAACCAAAGCCTACAATAAACATTACATTGGTACATATCACAATGAAACTCCCCACATAAACACTGGGCAGGAAACACCCTCAAGTAAAAGACATAACATTATATACGCAAGTACAACCCATACAACTAACAAAATCCTAACATAAGGTATCAAAACTGTCTAGTTACAGGACATAAAAACCTTATCTCTCTATTTGAAACACTAGTACATCATTGCTGATTTTTTTTTTATATAAACAGTCTAAAAGATAATATATAAACAAATAATTAGCATATAATTATAATTCTCATTGCCTAAAGACTCGCCGCACTTACTTCGTGCCGGCACATACTACCCCCCCCCCCCCCTTTTCCCTATTATCAATGTTATTATACTGAGCGTTATCATGGGAATAAAAATTCCTCATGCACATACAGTAGTCATAATTAAAAATATTGACATACAAGTTCGTACATGTTCCATCCTTGTTTTTTCCCCAATAACACCATTGAACAAAACCAGTTAACAATCTCACAGAAACCCCATTAAGGGCATCGCACAATAAAATTGTCCACTCCTAACCTAATACCTCACTATTCATTATAATTCATATATCATTACATAACATGATTAGGTACATAGAAAAAGGTGTCATTATATGTGATTATAAAATTGACTAAGCCATAGATCATGATTTCATATATAAACATAGCAGAAAATTTTTCCCACAAAGCAACTGTGCAGGGTCACAGCACTTCACAAACATAAGTTATACAACGATCAAGTTAACTTGTGTGCTTATCTTAACATCATTCTGCTCTAAACCCGAGATCCCAAGGTTTAGTCATCATGGTTTTTAAGGTTATCCTGTATACCTGGAGTTTACTTTGGAGAGAGTTTCGGGGGTCAACGCCCCCGCGGCCCGGTCTGTGACCAGGCCTCCTGGTGGATCAGCGCCTGATCAACCAGGCTGTTGCTGCTGGCTGCACGCAAACCAACGTACGAGCCACAGCCCGGCTGATCAGGAACTGTCTTTAGGTGCTTGTCCAGTGCCAGCTTGAAGACTGCCAGGGGTCTGTTGGTAATCCCCCTTATGTGTGCTGGGAGGCAGTTGAACAGTCTCGGGCCCCTGACACTTATTGTATGGTCTCTTAACGTGCTAGTGACACCCCTGCTTTTCATTGGGGGGATGGTGCATCGTCTGCCAAGTCTTTTGCTTTCGTAGTGAGTGATTTTCGTGTGCAAGTTTGGTACTAGTCCCTCTAGGATTTTCCAGGTGTATATAATCATGTATCTCTCCCTCCTGCGTTCCAGGGAATACAGGTTTTAGAAACCTCAAGCGCTCCCAGTAATTGAGGTGTTTTATCTCCGTTTATGCGCGCCGTTGAAAGTTCTCTGTACATTTTCTAGGTCGGCAATTTCACCTGCCTTGAAAGGTGCTGTTAGAGTGCAGCAATATTCCAGCCTAGATAGAACAAGTGACCTGAAGAGTGTCATCATGGGCTGGCCTCCTAGTTTTGAAGGTTCTCATTTTCCATCCTGTCATTTTTCTAGCAGATGCGATTGATACAATGTTATGGTCCTTGAAGGTGAGATCTCCGACATAATCACTCCTAGGTCTTTGACGTTGGTGTTTCGCTCTATTTTGTGGCCAGAATTTGTTTTGTACTCTGATGAAGATTTAATTTCCTCATGTTTACCCATATCTGAGTAATTGAAAATTTCTCATCGTTGAACTTCATTTGTTTTCTGCAGCCCACTGAAAGATTTGGTGATGTCCGCCTGGAGCCTTGCAGTGTCTGCAATGGAAGACACTGTCATGCAGATTCGGGGTGTCATCTGCAAGGAAGACACGGTGCTGTGGCTGACATCCTTGTCTATGTCGGATATGAGGATGAGGAACAAGATGGGAGCTAGTACTGTGCCTTGTGGGACAGAGCTTGTCACCGTAGCTGCCTCGGGACTTTACTCTGTTGACGACTACTCTCTGTGTTCTGTTAGTGAGGAAATTATAGATCCATCGACCGACTTTTCCTGTTATTCCTTTAGCGCGCATTTTGTGCGCTATTACGCCATGGTCACACTTGTCGAAGGCTTTTGCAAAGTCTGTATATTTACATCTGCATTCTTTTTGTCTTCTAGTGCATTTGGACCTTGTCGTAGTGATCCAGTAGTTGAGACAGACAGGAGCGACCTGTTCTAAACCATGTTGCCCTGGGTTGTGTAAACTGATGGGTTTCTAGATGGGTGGTGATCTTGCTTCTTAGGACCCTTTCAAAGATTTTTATGATATGGGATGTTAGTGCTATTGGTCTGTAGTTCTTTGCTGTTGCTTTCTGCCCCCTTTGTGGAGTGGGGCTATGTCTGTTGTTTTTAGTAACTGAGGGACGACCCCCGTGTCCATGCTCCCTCTCCATAGGATGGAAAAGGCTCGTGATAGGGGCTTCTTGCAGTTCTTGATGAACACAGAGTTCCATGAGTCTGGCCCTGGGGCAGAGTGCATGGGCATGTCATTTATCGCCTGTTCGAAGTCATTTGGCGTCAGGATAACATCGGATAGGCTTGTGTTAGTCAAATTTTGTGGCTCCTCTCATAAAAATTCATTTTGGTCTTCGACTCTCAGTCTGGTTAGCAGCTTGCTAAAAACTGAGTCATATTGGGACTTGAGTAGCTCACTCATTTCCTTGCTGTCATCTGTGTAGGACCCATCTTGTTTAAGTAGGGGCCCAATACTGGACGTTGTTCTCGATTTTGATTTGGCATAGGAGAAGAATACTTTGGGTTTCTTTCGATTTCATTTATGGCTTTTAGTTCTTCCCGCGATTCCTGACTCCTAAAGGATTCTTTTAGCTTAAGTTCGATGCTTGCTATTTCTCTGACCAGTGTCTCCCTGCGCATTTCAGATATATTGACCTCTTTTAGCCGCTCTGTTATTCTTTTCCGTCGCCTGTAAAGGGAGCGCCTGTCTCTTTCTATTTTACATCTACTCCTCCTTTTTCTTAGAGGAATAAGCCTTGTGCATACATCGAGTGCCACCGAGTTAATCTGTTCTAGGCATAAGTTTGGGTCTGTGTTGCTTAGTATATCTTCCCAGCTTATATCGGTTAGGACTTGGTTTACTTGGTCCCACTTTATGTTTTTGTTATTGAAGTTGAATTTGGTGAATGCTCCCTCATGACTAGTCTCATTTTGTATGCAGTGAACATAACCATAGATTCCAAATCCTCATTCATCTCCCTTCCACTCTATTCATAACCCTCCCACCATCCACACTACAAAGAAGCCTAAACCAACCCACCCTCATGTATCCCCCGGTAGGAGACCAACCCTTTGCCCGCCCCCTGGGTTCATGAGGAGAAGGCCCCCCACAGTGAGATTCCGGTAACCCTCCGAAAAGCTAACTACCCACCTCCCACCATAGACTTGCCTTTTTCCTAACATAGTTAAAAAATCTCGCTGCTAA
>NW_026510158.1:0-14748 GCF_026875155.1 Cherax quadricarinatus | reverse complement strand
TCACATTCTTTTTGTGGGTTCCTTTTACAGGTCTTTTTATGTGGTTCCTTTTACATGGTCCTTTATGTAGGTTCCTCTTACATGGTCATTTTTTAGGTTCCTCTTACATGGCACTTTATGTAGGTTCCTCTTACATGGTCACTTTATGTAGGTTCCTCTTACATGGGTCATTTTATGTAGGTTCCTCTTACATGGTCACTTTATGTAGGTTCCTCTTACATGGTCATTTTAAAGTAGGTTCCTTTTACTTTGGTCACTTTATGTAGGTTCCTCTTTACATGGTCACTTTATGTAGGTTCCTCTTACATGGTCACTTTATGTAGGTTCCTCTACATGGTCATTTTATGTAGGTTCCTCTTACATGGTCACTTTATGTAGGTTCCTCTTACATGGTTACTTTATGTAGGTTCCTCTTACATGGTCACTTTATGTGGGTTTTCCTCTTACATGGTCACTTTATGTAGGTTCCTCTTACATGGTCATTTATGAGGTTCCTCTTACATGGTCACTTTATGTAGGTTCCTCTTACATGGCGTTTTAAGCAGGTTACTCTTGTATTAAGAAAACCCGTAATTAACTCGTCGCATCTTAATTTGACCTTTTTGTCTTGCTGCGTAAGTCTCATAATTAAGGAGGGAGTGACCGAGTTTTTAACCCAAGGTATGGAGCAACTCTTATATTCCTTGGATCAAACCTGATAATAATAATTATAAAAATTTGAAAAATAATAACTAATAAAATATCGTAATAATATAATAAAAAAAATAATAGCGATAAAAATTATTATAATATAATATTTTAGTAATAATAATAGTGATAATAATAATAATAATTATCATATAAAAAATAATATTATTAAAAATAATAGCAACAATAATGTATTTTTTTGGTATTTTTTTTACAAGAAAAAATTTTTTTTTTCCCAGGAAAATTCCAATAATTCAGATTTGTTTATTGACTTGAAGTGAGACTTTCATGTTGTTGTTTTTTCTTGTTTTCCCCGGCGGCCTGATTTTCTTGTTTTTTGTAATAACTTTGTGTTTGTTTGTTTGTTGCAGGTGAGATTGTCCTTGTGGGAGTTAAGACTGTGGTGAGTAGGAAATTTTTGTTGATTTGTAGAGGGACTGATTACCTTATATCAAGAGTGAGGGAAATGATTACCTTATTTTCATGACTGAGGGGCTGATTACCCTTTTATCAAGGCTGAGGGACTGATTACCTTTTCTCAAACTGAGGATTGATTTCCTTCTATCTGACTGAGGGACTGATTACCTTTTTCTCAAGACTGAGGGATTGATTTCCTTCTATCATGACTGAGGGGCTGATTACCTTCTATCAAGGCTGAGGGACTGATTACCTTCTATCAAGGCTGTTGACTGATTACCTTCTATCGAGACTGAGGGGGTTATTACCACCTGTCAAGAGTGAGGGACTAATTACCTTCTATCAAGACTGAGGGACCGATTACCATCTATCAACTGAGAGCCTGAAATACCTACTGTCAAAGGCTGATGGACTGACTACCTACTATCAAGGCTGAGGGACTGACTACCTACTATCAAGGCTGAGGGACTGACTACCTACTATCAAGGCTGAGGGACTGACTACCTACTATCAAGGCTGAGGGACTGACTACCTACTATCAAGGCTGAAAGACTGACTACCTACTATCAAGGCTGAGGGACTGACTACCTACTATCAAGGCTGAGGGACTGACTACCTCTATGAAGACTGAGGGACTGACTACCCTACTATGAAGACTTGAGGGACTGACTACCTCTATCAAGGCTGAAGGACTGACTACCTGCTATCAGACTGAGGGACTGACTACTACTATCAAGGCTGGGGACTGACTACCTCTATGAAGACTGAGGGACTGACTACCTACTATGAGAGACTGAGGGACTGACTACCTACTATGAAGACTGAGGGACTGACTACCTACTATCAAGGCTGAGGGACTGACTACCTACTATCAAAGCTGAGGGACTGACTACCTACATGAAGACTGAGGGACTGACTACCTACTATGAAGACTGAGGGACTGACTACTGCTATGAAGATTGAGGGACTGACTACCTACTATGAAGACTGAGGGACTGACTATCTGCTATCAAGGCTGAGGACTGACTACCTGCTATCAAGACTGAGGGACTGACTACCTACTTTGAACACTGAGGGACTGACTACCTTCGTCAAGACTGAAGGACTGACTACCTACTATGAATACTGAGGGACTGACTACCTACTGTCAAGACTGAGGGACTTTCTACCTACTATGAACACTGAGGGACTGACTACCTACTATCAAGGCTGAGGGACTGACTACCTGCTATCAAGACTGAGAGACTGAACTCCCTACTTTGAACACTGAGGGACTGACTACCTACTATGAACACTGAGGGACTGACTACCTACTATCAAGGCTGAGGGACTGACTACCTGCTATCAAGACTGAGAGACTGAACTCCCTACTTTGAACACTGAGGGACTTACTACCTACTAACTTTTTAACTAACCTATTAACTTTTTTCACTAAGGTATTTGAGGAGGTAGATCATGGTAATGAATATGATATTGTGTATATGGACTTCAGTAAGGCTTTTGACAGGGTCCCACATCAGAGACTATTGAGGAAAATTAAAGCACATGGAATAGGAGGAGAAATTTTTTCCTGGATGGAGGCATGGTTGACAAATAGGCAGCAGAGAGTTTGCAAAAAATAGGGAGAAATCAGAGTGGGGAAGCGTCACGAGCGGTGTTCCACAGGGTCAGTGTTGGGCCCCCTGCTGTTCACAATCTACATAAACGACATAGATGAGGCATAAAGAGCGACATCGGCAAGTTTGCCGATGACACCAAAATAGGCCGTCGAATTCATTCTGACGAGGACATTCGAGCACTCCAGGAAGATTTGAATAGACTGATGCAGTGGTCGGAGAAGTGGCAGATGCAGTTTATATAGACAAATGCAAAGTTCTAAGCGTTTGGACAGGATAAAACCATGCCACATATAAACTAAATAAATGTAGATCTTAATATTACGGATTGCGAAAAAGATTTAGGAGTTCTGGTTAGCAGTAATCTGAAACCAAGACAACAGTGCATAAGTGTTCGCAATAAAGCTAATAGAACCCTTGGCTTCATATCAAGAAGCATAATTAATAGGAGTCCTCAGGTTGTTCTTCAACTCTATACATCCTTGGTTAGGCCTCATTTAGATTATGCTGCACATTTTTGGGTTCACCGTATTACAGAATGGATATAAATTCTCTGGAAAATGTAAAAAGGGAAAGGATGACAAAGATGATCCATGTATCAGAAACCTTCCCTATGGGGATAGACTAAGGGCCCTGAAACTGCACTCTCTAAAAAGACGTAGAATTAGGGGGATATGTTTGAGGTTATAAGTGGAAGACAGGAAAAAATAAAGGGGATGTAAATAGTGTGCTGAAAATATCTAGCCTTAGACAGGACTCGCACAATGGTTTTAAGTGGAAAAATTTCAGATTCAGGAAGGATATAGGAAAGTACTGGTTTGGTAATAGAGTTGTGGATGAGTGGAAAAAAAACTCCCAAGTCCCGTTATAGAGGCCAGAACGTTGTGTAGCTTTAAAAAATAGGTTTTGGGTAAATACATGAGTAGATGTGGGGGGTGTGAGTTAGACCTGATAGTTGTGCTAACAGGTCGGTTTTCCGTGTTCCTCCCTTAAGTCAATGTGACCTGACCTGACTAGGTTGGGTGCATTGGCTTAAGCCGGTAGGAGACTTGGACCTGCCTCGCATGGGCCAGTAGGCCTTCTGCAGTGTTCCTTCGTTCTTATGTTCTTATGTTCTTACTATGAAAAACTGAGGGGGCTGACTACCCACTATCAAGGCTGAGGGACTGACTACCTGCTATCAAGACTGAGAGACTGAACTCCCTACTTTGAACACTGAGGGACTGACTACCTGCTATCAAGACTGAGAGACTGAACTCCCTACTTTGAACACTGAGGGACTGACAACCTACTATCAAGATTGAGGGACTTACTACTACTATGAACACTGAGGGACTGACTACCTCTATCAAGGCTTTAAGGACTGACTACCTACTGTCAAGACTGAGACACTGACTACCTACTATGAATACTGAGGGACTGAACTACCTACTATCAAGACTGAGGGACTGACTACCTGCTATAAGATGAGGGACTGACTACCTACTATCAGGCCAGGTGTGTGGGTGAAAGTGGGGCAGTCGACAAGTAAAAGACAGAATGTGTGCATCACAAGCCTTGTGTCTATTTTGTCGAAACGTTGCCACGACGAAGGTTTGTGGTTTGTCCCCGGGTCTTTGTGAGAGCTATCTTCGCACATTCTTTGTCTCTCTAAAATACGTTGCCTTGTTTTTAATTTATTTACATTGGTAATAATCATAATAATAATTATTATTATTATTTTTATTATTTTATTCAATTAAAGATCCCATTACAGTTTTTTAAATACTAATAGAGGAATAATGCTTATAATTAATGTCAAGAGTACATTAGTAAGAGTCGTGGGTGCTGGTGATGACTGGCAATGTTGGCGTGTCTCGTCATCCCCCGCTTGTGTTGGAGGTATTACCTCAATATCTCTCTCTCTCTCCCTCACTCTCCCTCTCTCCTCCCCCTCCCCCCCCCCCCCCCGTCCTTCTCTCACTGTCTAGTGGAATGTTTGGTGTGTAATGTGTGGACTGGTGGTGATAAGTGGGACATGCCATGCAGGGGTGATGACTGGTGGTCAGTGACTGGTGATGCTGGTGATCAGTGTGGTGATGCTGGTGGTCAGTGAGTGGTGAGCTGGTGGTCAGTGAGTGGTGATGCTGGTGGTCATGAGTGGTGATGCTGGTGGTCAGTGACTGGTGATGCTGGTGATCAGTGAGTGGTGATGCTGGTGGTCAGTGAGTGGTGATGCTGGTGGTCAGTGAGTGGTGATGCTGGTGGTCAGTGAGTGGTGATGCTGGTGGTCAGTGACTGGTGATGCTGGTGATCAGTGATGGGGATGCTGGTGTCAGTGAGGTGATGCTGGTGGTCAGTGAGTGGTGATGCTGGTGGTCAGTGAGTGGTGATTTTTCAGTGAGTGTGGCCAGTGAGTGGTGATGCTGGTGGTCATGTGGGGTCTGGTTTATTGTGATGCTGGTGGTCAGTGAGTGGTGATGCTGGTGGTCAGTGATTGGTGATGCTGGTGGTCAGTGAGTACCCCAGACACTTCCCCCAGTACCCCAAACTTCCCCCATCCCCCCGACATTTCCCCCCCAGTCCCCCCAGCCACCCCCCCAGAAACCCCAACCTTCCCCAGTACCCCAGACCCCCCCCCAGTACCCCAGACACTACCCCCAGTACCCCAAACATCCCCCCATACCCCAACACACCCCCAGTACCCCAACACACACCCCCAGTACCCCAGACAAAATACCCCCCATACCCCAGACACAAACCCCCCACCCCCCCCCCACCCCCCCAGTACCCCAGACACCCCCCATCCCCCAACACACACCCGCAGTCCCCCAGACACATCCCCCCAGTACCCCAACACACCCCCAGTACCCCAGCCCAAACACCCGCAGTCCCCAGACACTCCCCCCAGTACCCCAACACATACCCCCAGTACCCCAGACACATACCCCAGTACCCCAGACACCCCCCCCAGTACCCCAGACAAAACCCCCATTTCCCCCAGACACATACCCCCATACCCCAAAACCCCCCCCAGTACCCAGACATTTCCCCCCCAGTACCCCAGACACATCCCCCTTACCCCAGACAAAAACCCCCCAGTCCCCCAACATTCCCCCATTCCCCCAGCACCACCCCCATACCCCGGGACACATACCCCCAGTACCCCAGACATTTCCCCCCAGTACCCCAGACATTTCCCCCCAGTACCCCAGACACTTCCCCCATCCCCCAGACACACACCCAAGTACCCCAGACACATACCCCCAGTACCCCAAACTTCCCCCAGTACCCCAGACACTTCCCGTACCCAGACCTTCCCCCAGTCCCCCCCAGACACACACCCCAAGTACCCCAGACAATCCCCCCATACCCCGACCTTCCCCCCATTACCCCAGACACCCCCCCCCGTCCCCCCAGACACACACCCACCCCAGACACCCCCCCAGTACCCCAGACACACACACCCAGACCCAGACACACACCCCCATCCCCCAACACCCCCCCCCAGTCCCCAGCACACACCCGAAACCCCAACATTCCCCCATTCCCCCAGCACACACCCCCAGAAACCCCAGCACACACCCCCGTCCCCCAGACACCCCCCCCAGACCCCAGCACACCCCCAGTACCCCAGACATTTCCCCCCAGTCCCCCGACACACACAGCAGTACCCCAAACACATACCCCCGACCCCAGACATTTCCCCCATACCCCAGACCCCCCCCCAGTACCCCCAGACACACCCCCCCATACCCCGACACATACCCCCAGTACCCCAGACACTTCCCCCAGTACCCCAGACACTTCCCCCAGTACCCCAGAAAACATACCCCCAGTACCCAGACACTTCCCCCAGTAACCCCAGACATTTCCCCCCCCAGTACCCCAGAAAAACATACCCCCAGAAACCCAGACACTTCCCCCAGTACCCCAGACACACACACCCCCAGTACCCCAGCCCACATACCCCCAGTACCCCGACACTTCCCCCAGTAACCCAAAACACTTCCCCCAGTACCCCAGACACTTCCCCCAGTACCCCAGACACACACCCCCCAGTACCCCAGACACATACCCCCAGTACCCCAGACACATACCCCCAGTACCCAGACACCTACCCCCAGTCCCCCCAACACTTCCCCCCAGTACCCCAGAAAACACAACCCCAGTACCCCAGACACAAAACCCCCAGTACCCCAACACTTCCCCCAGTACCCCAGACACTTCCCCCAGTACCCCAGACACATACCCCCAGTACCCCAGACACTTCCCCCAGTACCCCAGACACACACCCCCCAGTACCCCAGACAAAATACCCCCAGTACCCCAGACACTTCCCCCAGTACCCCAGACACTTCCCCCAGTACCCCAGACACTTCCCCCAGTACCCCAGACACACACCCCAAGTACCCCAGACACATACCCCCCAGTACCCCAGACACTTCCCCCATTACCCCAGACACACACCCCCAGTACCCCAAAACACACACCCAGTACCCCAGACACTTCCCCCAGTACCCAGACACACACACCCAGTACCCCAGACACACACCCCCCCAGTACCCCAGACACACACCCCCAGTACCCCAGACACACACCCAGTACCCCAGACACTTCCCCCCAGTACCCCAGACACACACACCCATACCCCAGACACCACACCCAGTACCCCAGACACACACCCCCAGTACCCCAGAGGTCCTGCCACAAGGCCACAACTGCCACATACACCTTTTTTTCTGGCAGGATTTGGCAGGATTTCTTGAGAGTAGTTCCATGGTATCCAGTGGTCAAGACGCCAAGTGGTCCTGTGAGGAATAAAACGGTAGAGGAAACAGTTGTTGGGTAAATAGGTGGGTAGAGGATAGAGAGACTAGACGTGGCAAGGCGGTGCTCAAGGCCGGAAACTGGAGGCAATGGATGTTTTCAGAGCGGTTTCTGCCATACTTAAATTTATTTTCCTCTTTGTGTGAGAGTGCGTGTGTATCGCTGCTGGAACCTGCCTTTCATGACGACCTCGATCACGACGACCAGTCGTGCAGTAGTCGTCTCCTGTGTTGAGGACACTTGAGTTGTCCTGCCCAGTACTGACTCGTCGTGCCCAGTATTGAGTCACTGTGCCCAGTATTGAGTCACTGCGCCTAGAACTTTAGTCACTGTGCCCAATACTGAGTCACTGTGCCTAATATTGAGTCACTGTGCCCAATACTAAGTCACTGTGTCCAGTAGTGAGTCACTGTGTCCAGTACTGAGTCACTGTGCCCAATATCGAGTCATCGTGCCCAACACTGAGGGGCCGTGCTAGCCATAACCTTTCACTAAACTTTCTCACTGTTGCTTGTAAGATAGACACGCCATCTTGTACCCAAGTGCTGCCTCAACCCCCTATATCCTCCACTCTTCCTCTATCCTTCTACCGGAGACAGCAAGCAACAGGAGGAGGGTTTGCCTGTATGTTAGAGCGTTGCAGGCAGCAAGGAGAATGTTGCCTGGTTAGAGACGCGCATGTGCACTGACTTACTGAAACCAGCTGTAGAATTACCGGCAGCAGCAGCCTGGTTAACCAGGCTAGCATCGGACGAGCCTGGTCCATGGCCGGGCTCCGGGAGTAGAAAAACTCTCGAAACTCATCAAAGGTATATCAGAGGCACAGATGCAACTAAGGTGACATTTTTATTGTGGCAACGTTTCGCTCTCCAGGAGCTTTGTCATATTAGTTGTATCTGTCCACTTACCTGATAGAACCCAGCTGTTGTGTTTTTGTACGTATGAACCTCCTGATAGAACCTCCAGAGGTTCAGAGAGGAGCACAAAAAGTGTCCGGGGCCCAAGACTGTTCAGCAACCCCCTACCAGCCATAAAGGCCATTACCAATAGACTCCTGGTTGTCTTCAAGAGGGAGCTGGACAGATACCTAAAATCAGTACCTGATCAGCCGGGCTGTGGTTCGTACGTTGACTTACATGTGGCCAGCAGCAACAGCCTTGTTGATCAGGCCCTGATCCACACCGCGAGGCCTGATCATGGACCAGGCGGCGGGGGCGTTGACCCCCGGAACACCCTCCAGGTAGACTCTAGGTAGATAACCAGGGTCTTTATAGTATGTCACTGATGTGAGCTATGGTCTGTGTAAGTTGTATCATGTACTTGTGGAAATAAAGATTATTATTACAATTATTATTATTATTATTATTATATTGTAACATTGACGCCCCTGTCTGGGACCTAACGTGTCGCAGACTGCGGTCTGAGACCTCAGCTTAATATAGGATCAGACCTTCGTGTACAGTAGCCTGTAAAGACGATCAGTCCAGCCCCTGGCCTCTCCTCCTAGCCCATCCAGCCCTCCAGACACGTCCCCTTCCAGCCCTCAAGGCTAGTGAATACAGGTGTTTCCCTGAAGGAGCAGGGAGGTGGAAGATGGAGGATAGGAAATCCCTGTTGAGTCATGTCAGCGAGGTTGTCACCCTCACTTGGGACAGAGAAAATTTTCTCTAAGGAGTTAGTGTTTATGGATTATGTATCCACATCCAGGGTTATGTAATACTGATACAAGACCCACGAACGTGGGGGTAATACTGATGGAAGATTGGACATGCCTAAAACGGGCCAGTAGGCTTGCTGCAGTCCCTCCTTCTTTCACAAGACGAACTTGAGGACAATGGAGCGCACCGGAACCCCACAGGGCCGTGCGCAGCGGGCGCACCCAAATGATGCTCCCTTACGGAGGAGAGCGCTCTCTCGAGCTCACGAAGACACGGTACGGAGGCTGGGGGGAGGAGGGTTGGTTATGTAATGTTTGTATGTCAGCCCCCAAATTTACGGACGCTACTGTTTGTATGACAAAGGTCTCCGTTTACGGACGTTACTGTTTATGTCAGTCTCCGTTTTACGGACGTATGACCAGTATTCTGTTTATTAAAGGCCGTCTGTTAACTCTTACCTTCACTAACCTCTCTATATATTTTTTTTCGACCTGTTTTGAAAACGCGACTGATAAAGTAAAACCCAAGATTGATTACCGTGTTGAAAGGCCTTCATAGTACCACTAGTCAATTCTGGATGATTTTTTTAATCACGTTAACAAAAAGATGACGGTGTAAAGGAGTTTTAATGCATAACCCTAAATATAGAAGGAAATTTTCGACTACATTTCGGGTCTGATTTGGACCTTTAAACTAGTGACAGATATGGCTGGTTAACGGTCTAAGTCAGACCAGAACATCGCGATAAGCTTCTCTCTTTGTCCTATGCGCAGGTTCTTTGTGTATTGTTAGGTTAGGTTCGGTTAGTTGGTTAGGTAAGGTTAAGGTAGGTTGGGTTAGATTAGGTAAATTTGGGGTTGGGTTTAGGTTAGGTTAGCTTAAAATTAGGCAAGGTTGGGTTAGGTTGTTTTGGGTGTTAGGTTAGGTTAGGTTAGGTTAGGTAAGGTAAGGTAAGGTTAGGTTTGGTTAATAAGGTTGGGTTAGGTTAGGTTAGGTTAGGTCAGGTTAGGTAAGGTAAGGTTTAGGTTACGTTAGGTTAGGTAAAGTTAGGTTAGGTATTGTTCCGGTCACTGTGCCGTGTTAGAACTGGATCCAAGTCCCTGAAGTGAGTATTGGGTCCCGTGGCAGGACAGTCACAACTATAGCAGAGCAGTGCGCTATCCACCTCACCATTCTGGGATAGTGTCATTCAACCTGGTGTAGTGTTCGCTACTTGTATCTACAACCTCAGGTGTGAGAGAGAACTCTGACTCTGTCAAGAATCACCTACGAGAGAGAGAGAGAGAGAGAGAGAGAGAGAGAGAGAGAGAGAGAGAGAGAGCGCTAGTGGGAGAATAAGAGTGGTTAGATTTAGGTTTTGATGCTGTAGCGGCTAGTTTCTTGTGCACCACATATCTATCCGGTGGAGGGTAATGGCTAGTTTATTGTGCACCATAGGGATAGTGTTCAAGGTAGTGACCATAGGGATAGTGTTCAAGGTAGTGACCATAGGGATAGTGTTCAAGGTAGTGACCATAGGGATAGTGTTCAAGGTAGTGACCATAGGGATAGTGTTCAAGGTAGTGACCATAGGGATAGTGTTCAAGGTAGTGACCATAGGGATAGTGTTCAAGGTAGTGACCATAGGGATAGTGTTCAAGGTAGTGAACATAGGGATAGTGTTCAAGGTAGTGACCATAGGGATAGTGTTCAAGGTAGTGAACATAGGGATAGTGTTCAAGGTAGCGACCGTATGGCTGGCCATATACTTTGCATTTAGTTTGATCATCATCCGTGTGTCTGCCAAAATGCCAGAAGTACTTGTAACCAAGCTTAACCCTGGCTACTACATCAGTCAGTACTTGTAACCAAGCTTAACCCTGGCTACTACAACATCAGTCAGTACTTGTAACCAAGCTTAACCCTGGCTACTACAACATCAGTCAGTACTTGTAACCAAGCCTAACCCTGGCTACTACAACATCAGTCAGTACTTGTAACCAAGCTTAACCCTGGCTTCTACAACATCAGTCAGTACTTGTAACCAAGCCTAACCCTGGCTACTACAACATCATCCGTACTTGTAACCAAGCCCAAAACCCCGGCTACTACAATATCAGTCAGTATTGTAACCAAACTAACCCTGGCTACTACAACATCAGTCAGTACTTGTAACCAAGCTTAACCCTGGCTACTACAACATCAGTCAGTACTTGTAACCAAGCCTAACCCTGGCTACTACAACATCAATCAGTACTTGTAACCAAGCCTAACCCTGGCTACTACAACATCAGTCAGTACTTGTAACCAAGCTTAACCCTGGCTACTACAACATCAGTCATACTTTTAACCAAGCTTAACCCTGGCTACTACAACATCATCAGTTTCTTGTAAAACCAATCTTAACCCTGGCTTCTACAACATCCGTCAGTACTTGTAACTAAGCTTAACCCTGGCTTCTACAACATCCGTCAGTACTTGTAACCAAGCTTAACCCTGGCTACTACAACATCAGTCAGTACTTGTAACCAAGCTTAACCCTGGCTTTCTACAACATCATTTAGTACTGTAACCAAGCCTAACCCTGGCTACTACAACATCAGTCAGTACTTGTAACCAAGCCTAACCCTGGCTACTACAACATCAGTCAGTACTTGTAACCAAGCTTAACCCTGGCTACTACAACATCAGTCAGTACTTGTAACCAAACTTAACCCTGGCTACTACAACATCAGTCAGTACTTGTAACCAAGCTTAACCCTGGCTTCTACAACATCAGTCAGTACTTGTAACCAAGCTTAACCCTGGCTACTACAACATCAGTCAGTACTTGTAACCAAGCTTAACCCTGGCTACTACAACATCAGTCAGTACTTGTAACCAAACTTAACCCTGGCTACTACAACATCAGTCAGTACTTGTAACCAAGCTTAACCCTGGCTACTACAACATCAGTCAGTACTTGTAACCAAGTTTTAACCCTGGCTACTACAACATCAGTCAGTACTTGTAACCAAACTTAACCCTGGCTACTACAACATCAGTCAGTACTTGTAACCAAGCTTAACCCTGGCTACTACAACATCAGTCAGTTTTTGTTTTGTTTGTTTGTTCAGACCAGAGCTTTGGTGAGATGGGTAAGGAAGAAGGATGGGTAAGGATAGAAATATTGGAAAAGGGTGGGAGGGGGAGAGAGGTAGGATATAAAGGTAAGTGGCCCAACCACTTTGGTGTAATTTAAAAAGTGTACGTGAAATGATAAGATATTATTTAAGGGGTATAAGACTAACCCATCAGAGTCACATAGATATAACAGATATATAAGTACATGACTCTGAATTGGTAGTAATTATTATTTTTTTTTTTTTTTATTATCACACCGGCCGATTCCCACCAAGGCAGGGTGGCCCGAAAAAGAAAAACTTTCACCATCATTCACTCCATCACTGTCTTGCCAGAAGGGTGCTTTACACTACAGTTTTTAAACTGCAACATTAACACCCCTCCTTCAGAGTGCAGGCACTGTACTTCCCATCTCCAGGACTCAAGTCCGGCCTGCCGGTTTCCCTGAATCCCTTCATAAATGTTACTTTGCTCACACTCCAACAGCACGTCAAGTATTAAAAACCATTTGTCTCCATTCACTCCTATCAAACACGCTCACGCATGCCTGCTGGAAGTCCAAGCCCCTCGCACACAAAACCTCCTTACCCCCTCCCTCCAACCCTTCCTAGGCCGACCCCTACCCCGCCTTCCTTCCACTACAGACTGATACACTCTTGAAGTCATTCTGTTTCGCTCCATTCTCTCTACATGTCCGAACCACCTCAACAACCCTTCCTCAGCCCTCTGGACAACAGTTTTGGTAATCCCGCACCTCCTCCTAACTTCCAAACTACGAATTCTCTGCATTATATTCACACCACACATTGCCCTCAGACATGACATCTCCACTGCCTCCAGCCTTCTCCTCGCTGCAACATTCATCACCCACGCTTCACACCCATATAAGAGCGTTGGTAAAACTATACTCTCATACATTCCCCTCTTTGCCTCCAAGGACAAAGTTCTTTGTCTCCACAGACTCCTAAGTGCAACCACTCACTCTTTTTCCCTCATCAATTCTATGATTCACCTCATCTTCATAGACCCATCCGCTGACACGTCCACTCCAAATATCTGAATACGTTTCACCTCCTCCATACTCTCTCCCTCCAATCTGATATTCAATCTTTCATCACCTAATCTTTTTGTTATCCTCATAACCTTACTCTTTCCTGTATTCACCTTTAATTTTCTTTCTTTTGCACACCCTACCAAATTCATCCACCAATCTCTGCAACTTCTCTTCAGAATCTCCCAAGAGCACAGTGTCATCCAGCAAAGAGCAGCTGTGACAACTCCCACTTTGTGTGTGATTCTTTATCTTTTAACTCCACGCCTCTTGCCAAGACCCTCGCATTTACTTCTCTTACCACCCCATCTATAAATATATTAAACAACCACGGTGACATCACACATCCTTGTCTAAGGCCTACTTTTACTGGGAAAAAATTTCCCTCTTTCCTACATAGTCTAACTTGAGCCTCACTATCCTCGTAAAAACTCTTCACTGCTTTCAGTAACCTACCTCCTACACCATACACTTGCAACATCTGCCACATGCCCCCTATCCACCCTGTCATACGCCTTTTTTCCAAATCCATAAATGCCACAAAGACCTCTTTAGCCTTATCTAAATACTGTTCACTTATATGTTTCACTGTAAACACCTGGTCCACACACCCCCTACCTTTCCTAAAGCCTCCTTGTTCATCTGCTATCCTATTCTCTCCGTCTTACTCTTAATTCTTTCATTATAAACTCTACCATACACTTTACCAGGTACACTCAACAGACTTATCCCCCTATATTTTTGCACTCTCTTTTATCCCCTTTGCCTTTATACAAAGGAACTATGCATGCTCTCTGCCAATCCCTAGGTACCTTACCCTCTTCCATACATTTATTAAATAATTGCACCAACCACTCCAAAACTATATCCCACCTGCTTTTAACATTTCTATCTTTATCCCATCAATCCCGGCTGCCTTACCCCCTTTCATTTTACCTACTGCCTCACGAACTTCCCCCACACTCACAACTGGCTCTTCCTCACTCCTACAAGATGTTATTCCTCCTTGCCCTATACACGAAATCACAGCTTCCCTATCTTCATCAACATTTAACAATTCCTCAAAATATTCCTTCCATCTCCCAATACCTCTAACTCTCCATTTAATAACTCTCCTCTCCTATTTTTAACTGACAAATCCATTTGTTCTCTAGGCTAGGTAGTAATTATACAAGTTGCAATTTCTTTTTTTTTTTTTTTTTTTTTTTTTTTTTTTTTTTTTTTTGCGATTGCACAACGGATATTTAGGGGACAATGAAGGCAATAATTTTGTTTTGGCCGTTTATAGAATTTCGTGACAATGGCTTCTTACAGGGTGGGCCAGCCAAGTAAATACAAATTTTTTACATTAGAAAGTTATATAAGATGTCTCCCTAAAATTGGGGCGATGATTTTTTCATATACATAG
>NW_026510157.1:0-14693 GCF_026875155.1 Cherax quadricarinatus | reverse complement strand
TTTTTCGAATTTCCATCTGTTTTTTTTTTTACGAGCAGAGCAACCCCTCCTTCCCCTCTGCCCCTTCTATCGTTCCTTATGATCTGGTATCCTGGTGGGAAGATTGCATCTGTTATTGTCTCCGTGAGTTTTGTTTCTGTAACTGCAATGATGTCTGGGGGACTTCTCATTGATTCTTTATTGCCATTCCTTATGTTTATTCGTTAATCCATCCGCATTTGCGTACCAAACCTTCAACTTCTGTTCTAATACTGCAACTGTGGTGCAGGGGGTGAGAACAGAGGGATCGGTGTGTGATGGTTGGTTTGGATTGTTCAGTTGCCTTGGGGGTGTCGTGGCTCGAGTCCTTCTGCAGGTGTTTCTGGGGGGTATGCTTGTCCTTCCACTTGTTCCTGGGTTATTCTGCTCTCCTTTTTCATTTCCTCCCATTTCTCCTTTCGTTTTTGCACTCTCTCTTTCAGCATCGTCCTTTCCTCCTGTGTTCTGTCTCGATCGAGGTGTGTGTGTGTGTGTGTGTGTGTGTGTGTGTGTGTGTGTGTGTGTGAATGCATATTTTACCCTGCACTACAAATTTATCACTACCCAGCGCTATTCGTTTCCGTAAATTGAGGTACAGGCGGCTGGTCTTGCCGAATACGGAATTGTGGTGGTACTGTTTTATTGTGATGTTACTGAGTGTGGTATGGCTAGTTTCTCGTGATACTACCGTGTGTGGTGGTGCTAGTTTCTTGTGATGTTACTATGTGTGGTTTCTTGTGACGTTACTGTGGTGGTGCTAGTTTCTTGTGATGTTACTATGTGTGGTTTCTTGTGACGTTACTGTGGTGGTGCTAGTTTCTTGTGATGTTACTATGTGTGGTTTCTTGTGACGTTACTGTGGTGGTGCTAGTTTTCCTGACACAGTGGCGTAGTGGTTCTACTTCTCAGTATTATGGACATACCATAAGCCACTTGTCATAGCACATATTGCAACAATATACATTTTTTTGGCATTGTTGCCTTCCTGCGCCTTCCGCACCGTGAAAAAGAAAATACGAGATAAATAAAAGAAAATATATTGTATTATCAGCATTGCTGTCATTATCAAAATTCTACCTTTAATTACCGTCATTATCATATTATCAGTATCGTTAATGAAGGATTTTTTCTAGGTTAAGCTTACCATATGCTTCAGCAGTACGATAGCTGGACGTGGGCGGATTTGTATCTTCCGTCCGCAATTGACGAGACATAAATCTCTCAACTTTGACGAACCAAATCAAAAGATAGACTCGCTACAGAGAGACAAGAAAGTCCTATTGAATCTTGATATATTTGTTTCGTATTCACATCGTTTCTGATGTGTTTTAGGTCATGTTTGTGATAGAAAATGAGTTGAGGAAGCGTCTTCCTATTATGTCCTAGAATCTGTGTTGATGTAGTTAAGTGTTGATGTAGTTAAGTGTTGATGTAGTTAAGTGTTGATGTAGTTAAGTGTTGATGTAGTTAAGTGTTGATGTAGTTAAGTGTTGAGGTGTTGTGAGGTGGTGGTGGAGAGCCAGGTGGGTTGAGACAGGTGGTGGTGGAGAGCCAGGTGGGTTGAGACAGGTGGTGGTGGAGAGCCAGGTGGGTTGAGACAGGTGGTGGTGGAGAGCCAGGTGGGTTGAGACAGGTGGTGGTGGAGAGCCAGGTGGGTTGAGACAGGTGGTGGTGGAGAGCCAGGTGGGTTGAGACAGGTGGTGGTGGAGAGCCAGGTGGTTGAGACAGGTGGTGGTGGAGAGCCAGGTGGGTTGAGACAGGGGGTGGTGGAGAGCCAAGTGGGTTGAGACAGGTGGTGGTGGAGAGCCAGGTGGGTTGAGACAGGTGGTGGTGGAGAGCCAGTGGTGGTGGAGAGCCAAGTGGGTTGAGACAGGTTGTGGTGGAGAGCCAGGTGGGTTGAGACAGGTGGTGGTGGAGAGCCAGGTGGTGGTGGAGAGCCAGGTGGGTTGAGACAGGGGTGGTGGAGAGCCAGGTGGGTTGAGACAGGTGGTGGTGGAGAGCCAGGGGGTGGTGGAGAGCCAAGTGGGTTGAGACAGGTGGTGGTGGAGAGCCAAATGGGTTGAGACAGGTGGTGTGGAGAGCCAGGTGGGTTGAGACGGGTGGTGGTGGAGAGCCGGGTGGTGGTGGAGAGCCAAGTGGGTTGAGACAGGTGGTGGTGGAGAGCCAAATGGGTTGAGACAGGTGGTGGTGGAGAGCCAGGTGGGTTGAGACAGGTGGTGGTGGAGAGCCAGGTGGTGGTGGAGAGCCAAGGGGTTGAGACAGGTGGTGGTGGAGAGCCAAGTGGGTTGAGACAGGTGGTGGTGGAGAGCCAGGTGGGTTGAGACAGGTGGTGGTGGAGAGCCAGGTGGTGGTGGAGAGCCAAGTGGGTTGAGACAGGTGGTGGTGGAGAGCCAAGTCGGTTGAGACAGGTGGTGGTGGAGAGCCAGGTGGGTTGAGACAGGTGGTGGTGGAGAGCCAGGTGGGTTGAGACAGGTGGTGGTGGAGAGCCAGATGGGTTGAGACAGGTGGTGGTGGAGAGCCAAGTGGGTTCAACAGGTGGTGGTGGAGAGCCAGGTGGATTGAGACAGGTGGTGGTGGAGAGCCAGGTGGTGGTGGAGAGCCAAGTGGGTTGAGACAGGTGGTGGTGGAGAGCCAAGTCGGTTGAGACAGGTGGTGGTGGAGAGCCAGGTGGGTTGAGACAGGTGGTGGTGGAGAGCCAGGTGGGTTGAGACAGGTGGTGGTGGAGAGCCAGGTGGGTTTGAGACAGGTGGTGGTGGAGAGCCAGGTGGGTTGAGACAGGTGGTGGTGGAGAGCCAGGTGGGTTGAGACAGGGGGTGGTGGAGAGCCAGGTGGGTTGAGACAGGTGGTGGTGGTGAGCCAGGTGGGTTGAGACAGGTGGTGGTGGAGAGCCAGGTGGGTTGAGACAGGTGGTGGTGGAGAGCCAAGAGGGTTGAGACAGGTGGTGGTGGAGAGCCAGGTGGTTGAGACAGGTGGGGTGGAGAGCCAAGTGGGTTGAGACAGGTGGTGGTGGAGAGCCATGTTGGTTGAGACAGGTGGTGGTGGAGAGCCAAGTGGGTTGAGACAGGTTGTGGGTGGAGAGCCAAGTGGGTTGAGACAGGTGGTGGTGGAGGGGCCAGGTGGGTTGAGACAGGTGGTGGTGGAGAGCCAAGTGGGTTGAGACAGGTGGGGGTGGAGAGCCAAGTGGGTTGAGACAGGTGGTGGGAGAGCCAGGTGGGTTGAGACAGGTGGTGGTGGAGAGCCAGGTGGGTTGAGACATGTGGTGGTGGAGAGCCAGGTGGGTTGAGACAGGTGGTGGTGGAGAGCCAAGTGGGTTGAGACAGGTGGTGGTGGAGAGCCAAGTGGGTTGAGACAGGTGGTGGTGGAGAGCCAAGTGGGTTGAGACAGGTGGTGGTGGAGAGCCAGGTGGGTTGAGACAGGTGGTGGTGGAGAGCCAGGTGGGTTGAGACAGGTGGTGGTGGAGAGCCAGGTGGGTTGAGACAGGTGGTGGTGGAGAGCCAAGTGGGTTTGAGACAGGTGGTGGTGGAGAGCCAAGTGGGTTGAGACAGGTGGGGTGGAGAGCCAGGTGGGTTGAGACAGGTGGTGGTGGAGAGCCAGGTGGGTTGAGACAGGTGGTGGTGGAGAGCCAGGTGGGTTGAGACAGGTGGTGGTGGAGAGCCAAGTGGGTTGACACAGGTGGTGGTGGAGAGCCAAGTGGGTTGAGACAGGTGGTGGTGGAGAGCAGGTGGTTGAGACAGGTGGTTGTGGAGAGCCAGGTGGGTTGAGACAGGAGGTGGTGGAGAGCCAAGTGGGTTGAGACAGGTGGTGGTGGAGAGCC
This sequence comes from Cherax quadricarinatus, assembly GCF_026875155.1. Taxonomy (NCBI): domain Eukaryota; kingdom Metazoa; phylum Arthropoda; class Malacostraca; order Decapoda; family Parastacidae; genus Cherax; species Cherax quadricarinatus. Next base: position 10,861 of record NW_026510157.1, on the reverse strand, counting down.
AGGTGGGTTGAGACAGGTGGTGGTGGAGAGCCAGGTGGGTTGAGACAGGTGGTGGTGGAGAGCCAAGTGGGTGATACAGGTGGTGGTGGAGAGCCAAGTGGGTTGAGACAGGTGGTGGTGGAGAGCCAGGTGGGTTGAGACAGGTGGTGGTGGAGAGCCAAGTGGGTTGAGACAGGTGGTGGTGGAGAGCCAGGTGGGTTGAGACAGGTGGTGGTGGAGAGCCAGGTGGGTTGAGACAGGTGGTGGTGGAGAGCCAGGGGGGTTTTGAGACAGGTGGTGGGGGGAGAGCCAAGTGGGTTGATACATGTGGTGGTGGAGAGCCAAGTGGGTTGAGACAGGTGGTGTGTGAGAGCAGGTGGGTTGAGACAGGTGGTGGTGGAGAGCCAAGTGGGTTGAGACAGGTGGTGGTGGAGAGCCAGGTGGGTTGAGACAGGGGGTGGTGGAGAGCCAGCTGGGTTGAGACAGGTGGTGGTGGAGAGCCAGGTGGGTTGAGACAGGTGGTGGTGGAGAGCCAGGTGGTTGAGACAGGTGGTGGTGAGAGCCAGGTGGGTTGAGACAGGTGGTGGTGGAGAGCCAAGTGGGTTGAGACAGGTGGTGGTGGAGAGCCAGGTGGGTTGAGACAGGTGGTGGTGGAGAGCCAGGTGGGTTGAGACAGGTGGTGGTGGAGAGCCAGGTGGGTTGAGACAGGTGGTGGTGGAGAGCCAGGTGGGTTGAGACGGGTTGGTGGTGGAGAGCCAGGTGGGTTGAGACAGGTGGTGGTGGAGAGCCAGGTGGGTTGAGACAGGTTGTGGTGGAGAGCCAGGTGGGTTGAGACAGGTGGTGGTGGAGAGCCAGGTGGGTTGAGACAGGTGGTGGTGGAGACCCAGGTGGGTTGAGACAGGTGGTGGTGGAGAGCCAGGGGGTTGAGACAGGTGGTGGTGGAGAGCCAGGTGGGTTGAGACAGGTGTGGTGGAGAGCCAGGTGGGTTGAGACAGGTGGTGGTGGAGAGCCGGGTGGGTTGAGACAGGTGGTGGTGGAGAGCCAAGTGGGTTGAGACAGGGGGGTGGTGGAGAGCCAGGTGGGTTGAGACAGGTGGTGGTGGAGAGCCAAGTGGGTTGAGACAGGTGGTGGTGGAGACCCAGGTGGGTTGAGACAGGTGGTGGTGGAGAGCCAAGTGGGTTGAGACAGGTGGTGGTGGAGAGCCAAGTGGGTTGAGACAGGTGGTGGTTGGAGAGCCAGGTGGGTTGAGACAGGTGGTGGTGGAGAGCCAAGTGGGTTGAGACAGGTTGTGGTGGAGAGCCAAGTGGGTTGAGACAGGTGGTGGTGGAGAGCCAAGTGGGTTGAGACAGGTGGTGGTGGAGAACCAAGTGTGTTGAGACAGGTGGTGGTGGAGAGCCAAGTGGGTTGAGACAGGTGGTGGTGGAGAGCCAAGTGGGTTGAGACAGGTGGTGGTGGAGAGCCATGTGGGTTGAGACAGGGGGTGGGTGGAGAGCCAAGTGGGTTGAGACAGGTGGTGGTGGAGAGCCAAGTGGATTGAGACAGGTGGTGGTGGAGAGCCAGGTGGGTTTGAGAGAGGTGTTGGTGGAGAGCCAAGTGGGTTGAGACAGGTGGTGGTGGAGAGCCAGGTGGGTTGAGACAGGTGGTGGTGGAGAGCCAGGTGGGTTGAGACAGGTGGTGGTGGAGAGCCAGGTGGGTTGAGACAGGTGGTGGTGGAGAGCCAGGTGGGTTGAGACAGGTGGTGGTGGAGAGCCAGGTGGGTTGAGACAGGTGGTGTTGGAGAGCCAGGTGGGTTGAGACAGGTGGTGGTGGAGAGCCAAGTGGGTTGAGACAGGTGGTGGTGGAGAGCCAGGGGGGTTTTGAGACAGGTGGTGGTGGAGAGCCAAGTGGGTTGAGACAGGTTGTGCTGGAGAGCCAGGTGGGTTGAGACAGGTGGTGGTGGAGAGCCAAGTGGGTTGAGACAGGTGGTGGTGGAGAGCCAGGTGGGTTGAGACAGGTGGTGGTGGAGAGCCAAGTGGGTTGAGACAGGTTGTGGTGGAGAGCCAAGTGGGTTGAGACAGGTGGTGGTGGGGAGACCAAGTGGGTTGAGACAGGTGTGGTGGAGAACCAAGTGTGTTGAGACAGGTGGTGGTGGAGAGCCAAGGGGGTTGAGACAGGTGGGTGGTGGAGAGCCATGTGGGTTGAGACAGGTGGTGGTGGAGAGCCAGGTGGGTTGAGACAGGTGGTGGTGGAGAGCCGGTGGGTTGAGAAAGGTGGTGGTGGAGAGCCAGGTGGGTTGAGACAGGTGGTGGTGGAGAGCCAGGTGTGGTTGAGACAGGTGGTGGTGGAGAGCCAAGTGGGTTGACACAGGTGGTGGTGGAGAGCCAGGTGGGGTTGAGACAGGTGGTGGTGGAGAGCCAGGTGGGTTTTGAGACAGGTGGTGGTGGAGAGCCAAGTGGTTTGAGACAGGTGGTGGTGGAGAGCCAGGTGGGTTGAGACAGGTGGTGGTGGAGAGCCAAGTGGGTTGAGACAGGTGGTGGTGGAGAGCCAGGTGGGTTGAGACAGGTGGTGGTGGAGAGCCAGCTGGGTTGAGACAGGTAGTGGTGGAGAGCCAGGTGGGTTGAGACAGGTGGTGGTGGAGAGCCACGTGGGTTGAGACAGGTGGTGGTGGGAGCCAGGTGGGTTGAGACAGGTGGTGGTGGAGAGGCAGGTGGGTTGAGACAGGTTGTGGTGGAGAGCCAGGTGGGTTGAGACAGGTGGTGGTGGAGAGCCAGGTGGGTTGAGACAGGTGGTGGTGGAGAGCCAGGTGGGTTGAGACAGGTGGTGGTGGAGAGCCAGGTGGGTTGAGACAGATGGTGGTGGAGAGCCAGGTGGGTTGAGACAGGTGGTGGTGGAGAGCCAGGTGGGTTGAGACAGGTGGTGGTGGAGAGCCAGGTGGGTTGAGACAGGTGGTGGTGGAGAGCCAGGTGGGTTGAGACAGGTGGTGGTGGAGAGCAGGTGGTTGAGACAGGTGGTGGTGGAGAGCCAGGTGGGTTGAGACAGTGGTGGTGGAGAGCCAGGTGGGTTGAGACAGGTGGTGGTGGAGAGCCAGGTGGGTTGAGACAGGTGGTGGTGGAGAGCCAGGTGGGTTGAGACAGGTGGTGGTGGAGAGCCAGGTGGGTTGAGACAGGTGGTGGTTGTTTCTGTCTCAGGTAAGGTGTTGGTCGAGAGCCAGGTGGGTTGAGACAGGTGGTGGTGGAGAGCCAGGTGGGTTGAGACAGGTGGTGGTGGAGAGCCAGGTGGGTTGACACAGGTTGTGGTGGAGAGCCAGGTGGGTTGAGACAGGTGGTGGTGGAGAGCCAAGTGGGTTGACACAGGTGGTGGTGGAGAGCCAGGTGGGTTGAGACAGGTTGTGGTGGAGAGCCAGGTGGGTTGAGACAGGTGGTGGTGGAGAGCCAGGTGGGTTGAGACAGGTGGTGGTGGAGAGCCAGGTGGGTTGAGACAGGTGGTGGTAGAGAGCCAGGTGGGTTGAGACAGGTGGTGGTGGAGAGCCAGGTGGGTTGAGACAGGTGGTGGTGGAGAGCCAGGTGGGTTGAGACAGGTGGTGGTGGAAAGCCAGGTGGGTTGAGACAGGTGGTGGTGGAGAGCCAGGTGGGTTGAGACAGGTGGTGGTGGAGAGCCAGGTGGGTTGAGACAGGTGGTGGTGGAGAGCCAGGTGGGTTGAGACAGGTGGTGGTGGAGAGCCAGGTGGGTTGAGACAGGTGGTGGTTGTTTCTGTCTCAGGTAAGGTGGTGGTCGAGAGCCAGGTGGGTTGAGACAGGTGGTGGTTGTTTCTGTCTCAGGTAAGGTGGTGGTCGAGAGCCAGGTGGGTTGAGACAGGTGGTGGTTGTTTCTGTCTCAGGTAAGGTAGTGGAGAAGAGCCAGGTGGGTTGAGACAGGTGGTGGCTGTTTCTGTCTCAGGTAAGGTGGTGGTCGAGAGCCAGGTGGGTTGAGACAGGTGGGAGTTGTTTCTGTCTCAGGTAAGGTGGTGGTGGAGAGCCAGGTGGGTTGAGACAGGTGGGAGTTGTTTCTGTCTCAGGTAAGGTGGTGGTGGAGAGCCAGGTGGGTTGAGACAGGTGGAGTTTTTTTCTGTCTCAGGTAAGGTGGTGGTGGAGAGCCAGGTGGGTTGAGACAGGTGGGAGTTGTTTCAGTCTCAGGTAAAGTGGTGGTCGAGAGCCAGGTGGGTTGAGACAGGTGGGAGTTGTTTCTGTCTCAGGTAAGGTGGTGGTGGAGAGCAAGGTGGGTTGAGACAGATGGGGGTTGCTTGTCTCAGGTGGGGTCTCGGTGGAGAGCAAGGTGGGTTGAGACAGATGGTTGTTTCTGTCTCAGGTGGGGTCTCGGTGGAGAGCAAGGTGGGTTGAGACAGATGGTTGTTTCTGTCTCAGGTGGGGTCTCGGTGGAGAGCAAGGTGGGTTGAGACAGATGGTTGTTTCTGTCTCAGGTGGGGTCTCGGTGGAGAGCAAGGTGGGTTGAGACAGATGGTTGTTTCTGTCTCAGGTGGGGTCTCGGTGGAGAGCAAGGTGGGTTGAGACAGGTGGGGGTTGTTTCTGTCTCAGGTAGGGTCTCGGTGGAGAGCCAGGTGGGTTGAGACAGGTGGTGGCTGTTTCTGTCTCAGGTAAGGTGGTGGTGGAGAGCAAGGTGGGTTGAGACAGGTGGTCGTCGTTTCTGTCTCAGGTAAGGAGGTACCGCGTGCTGACGGTGGCTAGTTAAGTGTCAGTAATTGATGGTTAGTGGCTGATGTTGGTGCCTAAGTTATCAACTCTGTCAGCAGGTTTGTGGATATCCTATACACAGGGTAAAATTATATTCTCTAAACACAGCAACCTGCTATATGGAGACAGGTGTGAATTATTATGGGGAAGCGCTAAACTCGTAGGATTAAACAACGCCTTTTGGGGAGGGGGTGGAAGGTATTCAGGCTGAATTCAAGGAACTGGAGCACAGATCCAGTTCCCTAGATCAGGAACCCATCACCAGCGACACAGAACCTCCCTTGAGGGGATAGAGGTGTGAAGATACCTCCAGTACTAGGTACCAAAGGTGTCTAATACTGACTGAACGGACAATTGAATCAGGACCTGAGGAATTAAAAATAGAAAGATCAAAATACGTACAGGAGAGGTGACAACGGCTGAAGGCTTAGTTTAATATCGTTATTATGCACCCCATACCCATCCTGTGGGCGGTAGTCAAAAGATTACAGAGGTACATAATGGGTCCAGGGACTGGACCCCAGAGTTATGATGGCTGAACTCGTTACAAAGGTAATGAACTCCAGGTAGATCTGGTCACAGTCATGACAAGTTACAAAGGTAATGAACCATCTACACTCCTATACATGGTTACAGTCACATAGAAGGTCACAACGAAGGTAGAATATTAACTATATCACCCGTATGTATGGTCATTACAATCACATATTAACAACACAAAAATGTAGTCTTACCAGAGCAGGTGGGAATCCGTATCCAAGTGAATTTCAGCTGACTCCCAGCTTACCTAGTAAGCTATCCAGCTGCTATCCAGCTGCTATCCAGCTGCTATCCCGCTGCTATCCAGCTGCTATCCAGCTGCTACCTAGCTGCTATCCCGCTGCTATCCAGCTGCTATCCAGGTGGGGTGGTAAGCGGAAAACTTCCCTTGTGGAAAACTCCCATTACAGCCACACTACCCAAATATTTATACAAAAATGTCCATCACCTGGACGTTATCCCTTACATAATACATGTGCGTATGAATACAGTATGTATATGTATACGTGTTCATATACGTGCTTGTGTATTTATGTATATGTGTATGATAAAACGTGACTAAAGCTGGACCAATTTAAACTCTGAAACAGTGGTTAACTGTGCTATCCCAGAAAGGTATCCCTGTATCCCACTAGCCTAGCCTACTCTACTTATATTAATATTAATATTTATATTAATACCATACGTTTTCAATGCAGCACTTTATAAAAATGTGTGTGTGTGTATATGTGTGTGTGTGTACTCACCTAATTGTACTCACCTAATTGTGGTTGCAGGGGTCGAGACTCAGCTCCTGGCCCCGCCTCTTCACTGATCGCTACTGGGTCCTCTCTCTCTCTCTCTGCTTCCTGAGCTGTATCATACCTCTTCTTAAAACTATGTATGGTTCCTGCCTCCACTACTTCACTTGCTAGGCTATTCCACTTCCTGACAACTCTATGACTGAAGAAATACTTCCTAACGTCCCTGTGACTCGTCTGAGTCTTCAGCTTCCCGTTGTGACCCTTGTCCCTGTGTCCCCTCTCTGGAACATCCTATCTCTGTCCACCTTGTCTATTCCCTGCAGTATCTGTATGTCGTTATCATGTCTCTCTGACCCTTCTGTCCTCCAGTGTCGTCAGTCCGATTTCGCTCATCCTTTCTAGTACGACATTCCCTTGAGCTCTGGGAACTAGCCTTGTTGCAAACCTTTGTACTTTCTCTAATTCTGACGTGCTTGACCAGGTTGTGGTTCTCAGACTGGTGCTCCATACCTCCAGTATGGGCCTAACATACACAGTGTACAGTGTCTTGACGATTCCTTATTAAGGTATCGGAACGCTATTCTCAGGTTTGCCAAGCGCCCGTATGCTGCAGCAGTTATTTGGTTGATGTGTGCCTCCGGTGATGTGCTCGGTGCTATGGTCACCCCAAGGTCTTTCTCCCTGAGTGAGCTCTGTAGTCTTGTCCACCTAGCCTATACTCTGTCTACGGTCTTCTTTGCCCATCCCAATCTTCATGACTTTGCATTGGCTGGATTGAATTCGAGAAGCAGTTACTGGACCACATGTCCAGCCTGTCCAGGTCTCTTTGCAGTCTGCCTCATCCTCGTCCGATTTAATTCTTCTCATCAACTTCACATCATCTGCGAACAAGGACACTTCAGAGTCTATTCCTTCCATCATGTCGTTCAATATATCAAAAATAGCACTGGTCCTAGAACTGACCCCTGTGGGACCCCGCTCGTAACAGGCGCCCACTGTGATACCTCTTCACGTACCATGACTCGTTGCTGCTTCCCTGTCAGGTATTCCCTGATCCATTGCAGTGCCCTCCCTTTTACATGCGCTGATCCTCCAGATTCTGCACTAATCTCTTGTGGGAACTGTGTCAAAGGCCTTCCTGCAGTCTAGGAAAACGCAATCTACCCACCCCTCTCTCTCGTGTCTTCCATGAACCCATGCTGGTTTTCATTTATAATCTTGTTCCTTTCCAGGTGTTCGACCACTCTCCTCCTGATAATCTTCTCCATGACTTTGCACACAATACATGTCAGAGACACAGGTCTGTAGTTTAGCGCCTCGTTTCTGTTTCCTTTATTAAATATGGGGACTACATTAGCTGTCTTCCATTTCTCAGGTAGTTGCCCAGTTTCAAGGGATGTGTTGAAGATTGTGGTTAGAGGCACGCACAGCATCTCTGCTCCTTCTTTAAGGACCCATGGGGAGATGTGGCGTGTGTGTGTGTGTGTGTGTGTTTGTGTGTGTGTGTGTACACTCACCTATATGTTGTTGTACAGGTCTATTTACAGCTCCTGGCCCCGCCTGCGTGTATATATATATGTGTGCCTATACGTGTTTGTGTGTGTGTCTGCGTGTATATGTGCATGCGTATGCGTGTACGTATTACGTGCATATACGCGTGCGTGCGTATATGTGATCGTGCATATGTATTTGTGAATACGTATAGGTGCTTATATGTACACTCGTGCATATGTATGCATCAGCATATGTATACATGTACATATGTGTATGCGAGCATATATGCATGTTTTTCTGTGCCTGTGTACGCGTATGCATATGTGTGTGCTAACGTACGCATGTACTTTAAGAAAGCTTGCATAATAATGCCTGCGTATATTAATACGTTCACACGGATACGTCTAAGTATATACATAATACAGTATGTGTGCATGTTGTTATGCAAAAATGTGGGATAGCTGGGGGCTTGAGCCTGGTCTAAGGGCAAAGGTAAAAGTTACACACTTCTCAAGCCCAAACCGTCCACCCCGGGCTATCCCAGTCAAAAACAGAAAGAGCTAAACCAGTATGTGTTACTTCAAGGGGTTGGTTAACAGAGGGTTAGGCAAAAATCCCAATTAGGAAAATATATCTATTTAATCACCATAACATAAAAACCTTAATTCTAAACGCCCAAATGAGGGTACACACAGCTGGCTGGAGGTTCAGCCACCATAACACTAGGCTTCCGTCAGCGTCAGGCCGTCAATACACTACAAACCTCATTTCTTACTTCATCATCATCCACAGCACCATGACCATGTCAGAGCCTGGGTGCACATACAGGTAAGCCATATGAAAGCCTATGGCTTGAGTTGGGAAAAAACCCAAATGAGTGTACCAATACAAACTTAACTAAATACACAGCATCTCCTACGCCAGCCTCTACACCCCTGCTAACGTCACGTGACTCCCCCCCCCACGCTTACTCTGCGTACCCAAACATCCTTGGAAAATAAATCACTAACACAATTTCTTTATAATTACAGTTAGAGTACTTTACAGTACCCCCAAAAGCACATTATAAATTATAAAATTATTCTTTACAATTATAACATTCATACTATTATGGCACACTTCTCCACTATATGTACATTACGATGTCATGCAGAACCCTGCATAACACCCCCACCCCAGACCATAGGTCTCACTCTGCTAGCGGGGTCCCTATGGACACCGCTAGGCAAAAAGAAAAAAAAAGAAAATAAGCCCCACATTCAGGTCTGTGGCAACTGTCAAAATGATAACTGGGGAATGACCACCATACAATCACGGTCTTTTTGGTACTACAAATATGCCATATTTACAAACTGAGGTAATAGATTGCAAACATATGAAACTCGTCGAACATAAAAGTGATCAAGTTCTATGCCCAACGAGCTCACAGTCACACTCTTAGACAGCTGTTTTAGGAAAAGGCACCGTTACAAACACAGCGCTGGCCAGGCGCTGGCGTTGATGCATTTTACCTAAATTACATCAAGCAAACTTATAAACAAGCAAGTTAACTTTGTACAAAAGTGCCCCTGAGGAATGCCGTTTTATGAAGTAACACCAAAGTTCAGTATGTTGCAAGGCAGACCAAACTGTATGTGCCACCAAAAAAAACTTTTAAACAGTAAGTACATTTTCCAGGAGTTCAAAGAAAAGAAAAACATGTTACATGTTAAATTCTACGGAGAAAACATCACATTATCACTCCCATCTCACAGCAATCTTTAGTAAACAAAACTGGTTCCCCATGACACACCTCTGTGAGAATCAGGAGAGGAGCACACGAGAGGGGAAAATATCAGGCCCCCAAAAACAACGGGTGGATAGGCACATAAAACTTGTTGGTGGGACTGCGGCCGTAAAACCCTGGAGTCATCACTGAAGACCCCCAAAAGGTGGACCTCCCAGGCCGTCACCTACATGTCATTCCAAGGACCCTGGAGTCACCCCAGCGGTGATCCAAAAAGGAAAAATTAAAAAAGAGTCCTGGAGAACCAAAACACCTCGGATCAAAAGACATGACCCAAACAGTGGAGGGCATCACCGCCAGCCCCACATTCACTAAAACGTTAGGTCCAACAGTCCCTATAACCAACATAAAACTGAGGCGAGGCATTCCAGCCAAACACTAAAAACGTAGCATACCTTACCTAGACATGGTCTTTGATGTGATTTACCCCCTAAATACACACACACTAGGGAATCCTGATACCTCCAGCTCCAGCTCAACCTGCCCTTCTCCTTTGGGTGGTCCAGGGTTCCATCTACTCGTCTACCGCAAATCACTGCAAAATAAGAATAGATAAGTGATCTATACACTACATTGTGCACTTTAAACACAAGACAAGGTATTAGCAACCACATTCTCCGCTCCCTTCACATAATGAATCACCAGTTTAAGAGGTTGGAGAAACATGGCCCACCTCGAAAGTCTCTGATTGTGGTTCCTCATTAAGTGAAGGAAACGTAAAGGAATATGGTCACTATACACAATTAAAGGGTGAACTGATTTAGATATATGCACCTCAACATGTTGCACTGCCAACACTAAAGCAAAAACCTCCTTTTCTATGGAGGTATAACTTCTTTGGTGCCTGCTACTTTTTGCTGAGAAGCAGCCGAGTGGCATTACTTCTCCTGCTTACCTGCAACAAGACTGACCCAACCTCTGTATCATTTTGCAAAACCCCGGGGTGGGTAACTCAGGATTACACATAAAGATCTTGAGGGTTATGGCATACAAAAGGTACATGGACAGAGATATTAAAGTTATAAATACGGGTGTGTCCTTGGCACACATGGTCGTGGGAAGCAGATGACGCACCCACTGTTCATTCACACAATTTGCATGTAGTTCATACAGAGGAGACAAAACCTTATTTTTTAACTGTACCTGGCGGCAGTCAGTGCACGTTTTCAAGGTATCACCTAGTGTGAGACCAGTAAAAACAACGTCCACCGACTCTCGCTGGATACAAACACAGTCTCTAGAAATAAACACTTCTCTTCCTTCAAGGAACCTATTTCACCCCAGCTTACATCATGCCAGACCTGCTGACATTTCACAAATTCGGAAACCTCTACTCATGGGTTTAACATGGCCCCATTTTTCAGCATCCCAAAACTCTTTCACTAAGGTGCACCATGGATGAGCCAACACTTCAACCAGTCTTTCAGAAGATTCCAAATCTTCCACAGTCTCTTACAATTTTCCCTGCTTACATTATCTTTCTCAGGGACTTTATCCATCATCATTTTGAAGTCACCACACAGTTCCATCATAGCCTTCCCAGACCCGGTTCCAATGCCAATCCCATCTCTCCAGCTTCCAGAATGTGTAGCACCACTCATGTCCCACGCATC
>NW_026510156.1:0-12500 GCF_026875155.1 Cherax quadricarinatus | reverse complement strand
CACTGTAGTAGAGGATCGTTACATAGTAAGGGATACTCACACAGGCGGGTATCGTCGGTAATATATCAGCTGTTGAGGATCCCACTTGCTATTCCCTGAACTTCCTTAGATTTTGTCTTACCTTTTAATGAGAAGAAAGTAAAAAAACTACTTGTATGTGTGGCGATGTTACAAATGCGTGTGGACACGCATGAACACACTTCCAGTATGGTTCGTGGAGATGCAGGACACTAGCCACAGTTCTTATATAATTTCGTTAGAACTCGATAAATATAGAAAATAAATAAAATTATACGTTAATTTAAATGACAGGAAGAGTAACGAATACTAAAATTTTATTGAAATTTCAAGAATGCAGAAATGAACGCACGGCAAAAGGTAGGAACCTAGCTGTCGCGATTGGATTACAGGTTTCCGTCCCAGGATTGAACCTGTGATCTCCCAAACTAGATCTGTGAGCGTGACAACTCGTTCATGTGAAGAGCTTGCCTGAAAAGAGTGTCGTCAAATTTGCTTCCGAAGCAAGAAAGGCGTCCATAAAAAAACAAGAATTAGTTGTGATAATGCAGACAGGTGCAGAGATTGTAGTAGCTTTAAAGCCAAAGTTGAATTGAAATAATTGGCAACAAGACATGGAAACGTATAAACTTGATAAATTCGATCGTATAGCAATCAAGCAAGGTGTTTATACACCACAGTTTTCCTGATCCCAGCATTTAAACAAAAGCAATACAGGAACATATTTTAAATGTCTCCCAGTTTCTCTTTTTTTTTTTTTTTTTTTTTTTTTTTTTTTTTTTTTTTTTTTTTTTTTTTTTTTTTTTTACACAGGATTTGACAAGGTTAGGTTAAGGATCTTTCTCTCTCTCACTCTTTCTCTCTCTTTCCCTCTCTCTCTCTCTCTCTTTCTCTCTCTCTTTACATAATGTTATTAAATAAAAATGCTGAGCATTTTAAATTTAACATTTCCCGCTCTACTCCCGTCCTCTAGTTTCCAATGACGATACAAAGTATCAGACCGTATGGAAGGTAATATACTATTTTTTTCAATAATAAGAGTAAAAAATTGGCCCCAACCTTACACAGCCATAAGTCAACTCGAACAATCCACTTAAGACAACAACAGCTTGGAAAATTTAAATCCAGTCCGAAGATGCATTCTTCCTCTTACTGCCACGGGAAATCAGTTACTAAAACAAACACACACTCACACACACCACACACCACACACACACACCACAGCACACACACACACACACACACACACACACAACCACCACCCACACACACGCACCACACACATCCACTCACACACACACACACACACACACAACACACAACACACACACATACACACACACACACACACACACACACACACACACACACACACACACACACACACAAACACACACCTACACAAACACACACTTTAGCACTTTAAGTTTGAAGCAGTACAACATTATCACATTTTCTGGGTTTGCACAGTTTTAAAATCCAATCAGAACGAGACATTTAGGATTTATCGAATGGATTACAGTATTCAAATTTTTCAAAAATTTCAATTTAATAAAAATTTAGCAAAGTGGGCAACCTATAAAAAACCATATTTCAACCCCGGGCCTTTTCGTCAAGGTATAACTTTATCCCAGCGTTTTAATTTCTGAAGCTGGTCAGAAAGAGTAAATTGCTAGTTATTAATTGCAGACCATTTATTTATTAACTAATTGGGCATTTAAAACGTATTAGAAACTGAAATCAATGTGAAACATTCCTTTGAGGAAAAACACACCAGTGTTACAGAATGAGAACAAGCATTGGAGAAGAATCAGAATGAAGCCTATATTTATTTTAGAGGAGTTTAAACAGACAAAAAAAAGATGAACTAGAGGGTGCAAAAACCATCACATGAAATGTTCAGAATTAATACAATTAAGGGATCGTTGATCAGTAGGAAAAACCAGAGAATCATAGACAAAACTGATGAAGACAGAAGTAATTGATGAGGGGACGGCGAACAGGAACGATGGGGGATTATACAGAAACTAGAAATTTAAATTAACAGGGAATAAGAATGAAGCCCTTCAGAGTGAGGCTAGTGAACACATGGAATACATTTAGTGTGAGTGTAGTGGCGTCCCAGCAGCCAAAACTCAACTCATCTTGCAATCAAGTGAATGCAATCAGGTGAACATACAAATAATTTCAGAATGATAAAGTATTTGCGTCTGAATTTACTACAGTAAAGTGGAGCAAAAATAAAAAAAAAAAAATGGTTTTTATCAATATTTGTCATTGACAAAAATCTCATTTTATAAATTACACTCACTTGCATAATGCTTAACAAGAAAAATGCAACAACTGGACATTATAAACTCGAAAATATTAAAAAAAAATACAAAATAAATAAACCCCTAACTATGATTCTCTAATAAGTCTGCTAGACCAGTGACACCAAACTTGTACAGGGACAGTAAAACACTTCGGTGTATTTTACGAATACTAAGAACTCTTTGATATTTATTCACGGAAATTTATACACTGATTGAAATTACGTTACCAAACTTGGACAAATTTATATACTATATATATGTGGTGGAAAGCCGTTTTCTCAAACACGACACAACACACACCACACACACCACACAAGACTGGATCTTGTGTTCACCCTGAGCAGTTCAGACATCGAGGACATCACTTACGAGAGGCCCCTTGGAGCTAGCGATCATGTGGTTCTGAGTTTTGACTATATAGCAGAGTTACAAGTGGAGAAGAAGAAGGTAACAGGAACTGAAGGGGGACAGGACAAACTTAAAAGGGGGACTACACAGGTATGAGTAACTTCCTGCAGGAGTTCAGTGGGGACAGAGAAATGGTTGGAAAATAGTTAAACGAGATGGATGGAATATGTGGCAACAAAGTGCAAGGAGGCAGAGGAAAGTTTTGTTTCCCAAGGGAATACAGATAATAGGAAGGACCAACAACGAGTCCTTGGGTGTACCCGAAGGTGTTAGGGAGGCAAAAAACTAGTGCTACAGAGAATGGAAATAAGTAACAGGAGCATTAAGGACCCAGGAAAACCAAGGAGATTAGTAGAAGAGCCAAGAAACGAGTATGAGCAGGTTTAAAGGAGGGGGCCCAGCGACAGTATGAAAATCGAATAGCATCGAAAGTCAAATTGACCCGAAACTGCTGTATAGCCACAATTTGGAGGGGAAGACAACAGTCAAGGATCAGCGTGATAAGGCTGGAGAGGTAAGAAGGTGGAGAACTCACAAGAATGATCAAGAGGTATGTGAGGAGCTCAAACCACGAGATTTTAAGGAAGTATTTACAGTAGTGACAGGATGGACTCTGGGGGGAGGACAGACCAGATATGGGACTCCAACAAGGAATACACCAACATGTGTTGGACGACATACATACAGATGAGGAGGAGGTGAAAGAAGAAGAACACTGATACTAAGGCGACATCCGATACCTCAAAGGCAATGGGACCGGAGACAACCATCTCTCCATGGGTCCTTAGAGAGGGAGCTGATTTGTTGTGCGTACCAAGTTACCCATTCTTCAACACAATCCCTGGAAACTGGGGCAACTACCATGAGGTAGATGGAAAGGACGGACAAAAGTAGTTCCCATTTCAAAAAAGGGAGACACCTGAAAAAGAACCGGCATTAAACTATAGACCTGTGTCATTGACGTGTATTGTATGCAATAATTATGGAGATGATTATCAGGAGGGGAGTGGTGGAGAACCTGGAAGGAAACAGGAGTATAAATGCCTACCAGCACGGATTCACGGAAGGCAAATCCTGTGCACAAACCTTTGGAGTTTTTTGATGAAATAACAGAAGTAAGAAAAGAGAGGAGAGGGGTGGGTTGATTGCATCTTATTGGGACTGCGCAAGAAAGAAGGCTTTTTTGACACAGTTCCTCACAGAGATTAGTGCGAAGCTAGAGCAATCAGGGCGCATATAACAGGAAGGGCCACTGCAATGGATCAGGAGAATACCTGACAGGGGAGGCAACAACGTGTCCATGGTACGTAATGATGTATCACCAGTGGGCAACTGTGACGAGCGGGGGGGTTCCCACAGAGGGTCGGTCCTATGGAACCCAGTGCTATTTTTTGGTATAATGTGTACGACATGAAGGAAGGTTAGACTCATGAAGTGTCCCTGTTTGCAGATAATGTGAAGTTAATGAGGAGAATTAAATTGATTGAGGACCAGGCAGGACTTCAAAGAGACTGGGGACAGACTGGACACCTGGTCCGCAATGGGCTTCTCGGATTTATTGATCTGCCACAATGCAAAGACACATGAAGATAGGGGAGGGCAAAGAAGACAACTGGTACAGAGTATAGGACAGGTGGGGGTCCGCCAAGACTTGCAAAACCTCATAAAGGAGAAAGAAAGATCTTGGGGTGTGTATAACACGAGCATGTTCGGAAGCACCACATCAATCATGATAAGCTGGGCTGCAGCTGATGGGCGCATGGCACCTGAGAACAGCATTCCGACACCTTAGTATGGACATCATTCAAGACCATGTAACCAGTGTATGTCAGGCCCATACTGGAGTATGCAGCACCTGTTTGGAACCCGCACTTGATATAAAGCACGTCAAGAAACTAGAGAAAGTACAAAAGGTTTGCAAAAAGGTTAGGTTCCAGAGCTAAGGGGAATGTACTATGAAGAATGATAAGGGAATCTGGACCCCCCCTGACGACATGGAGGAACAGTGAGGGTCAGGGGGGAGACATGATAACGACATATAAAAATTACTGCGTGAATAGACAAAGCGGTGGACAAGGACAGGATGTTTCCAGGGAGGGGGACACAGAAACAAGAGGCCACAATTGGAAGTTGAAGACACTAATGAGTCAGAAGAGATAGTAGGGAAGTATTTCTTCAGTCCTAGAAGTTGTAATGGCAAGTGGAATAGCATAGAATGACGTAGTGGAGGCCAGGAACCAAGGAAACCATACACAGTTTTAAGGAGGTTTGATAAAGCTCCCATGGAGCGGCGCGAGAGAGAGGTTCTAGTAGCAACCGGTGAAGATGGCGGCGGCCAGGAGCTAGGACTCGACCCCTGCACACAAAATGGTGAGTACAAAATAGAGTGCGTACACACACACACACACCACACACCACACACAAACACACACACCACACACACTCACACACACACTCACACACACACACACATCGATGCCATCTCTCGACCAATTTATTATTGAAGAAGAAAATGAGCAGCATTAGTGAGTAGTACCCCAGGATAATACAAAGGAGAATGTCGTACGAAAGGCATTTTGAAAAAAGGAAAAATTATATACACCAAAATATGTAGTGAACTCATACTTAGGTATAGCAGAACCCGCAAAGTATTCCAGAGAAAAATATGATTGGATGAAAGAAAATCACAAAATTTGAAAAAAAAACTAAGAAGTTAAAATGAAATAAAACCAAAATGGGGAAATATATCAATTTGAAAAAATAATTCGCCAAATTAGTCGCAAAAAGATATTTTTCAAACAAAAAAGACGTTCGGGCTGGGTTATATAAAAGGGAAAACAGAACGAACCAGACAGTGAAGGAAATAAGAAGGCGCTCTAAAAAAATATGATGAAGGATTAGAGAAGAGCATAAAAATTGGGTAATAATTATGCTGGAATGAAAGGCAGATAAAAACAGAATAGTAGATGAAGTTAGTTGAGGCAGTCACAACCAGAGTTGTGTTTTAAAAAATGTTAGCACGAAAGAGTATAAACCAAGAGAGTAAAATACTTCTGTTGGAATGACAAAGTAAATGGCAATTAAAACTGCAGGTTAGTTTAGACACGAAATTCACATGTAGCGCAAGCGTTAGTTTCCAAAAATAAAGTTGATGAATAGTAGAGGTAGTAGACTATTGCTAAAAAAAACTATGGCAGAAGATTTAGAGCACCTGATAATGGAACCTGAAGGAAAAACTAATCGTCAATCGAAAAATACTTTGAGGGGAAGAACTAAACACCTACAAGGTGTATGTCTCATGGTGTATTTGAGAATTTAGCAGTCCCTATTTTAAAGATTATAATATTCTTGCGTTTTGGTGCCCAGGTAATATGCAACCGTAATGACCCTCATGCAGTCTCAGTCGAGTTAACCTAGCTAACTAATAAGAGAAAAGGAAATTTTATTTAGGAATTTAACAATGAAGCTTGAAGGTTTTAGCATGAAGCATATTGTTATCGATGAATAGGTAATTCTAAGGTGGAGGAAAAGGGGATGTTCAAAGGGTTTTTGGAGCGAGAATGAAGATATCAGGAAGAAAGTAAAGGGAAGTTATAAATAATAAGAAATATTAATTTTTCTATACCGAACTATTCTACTTTAGAATGATTTATCAAGGTAAGATTATATAAGAGCGCTAAAAATATAAAGCTCGAGGAGGTACGATGAGAGAAGATGTGAGGATCCAAACAGATTTCTAAGTTAATATAGATGTAGTATTAAATGTATAATTTAATATTTAGAAATAGGAAGAGAGGAAAAACAAACAGGTGGCTTGAAAATTCACGAATACAGGATGGGATAAGTATTTTAAAGCATCAGGAGAGGAGTGGGCAAATGAGCAATGGTAGACATGATTTCTACTGGAGGAACACTCAAGAGAAAGAAATCTTACTAAATGTGGTGGTGGTTCATCCGGTCAGGCAAACAGGACAAGTGTCTCGGGAGGGACGTCAATACCCAAGAACCTCTTAACAACGTATCCTCAAAGAAGTGATCCCTACACAGGAACTATAACTCTCGTGACAATGTATGACGATCCATAATAGTTAACAACATCACCTGGTCTACCCCTTCCAGGTGTTACACCTCATTTAAAGAAAAAAAATCAGTCACTTCTCTACTAAGAGCCCTAACATATGGGTAGAAAAGGGAGGAGATCTCATACATAAACCTACTATAAATAAATAACGAAAAACTTAAAAAAAAAAAAGAGCTTCAGATAATAGGAATAAGAGTGAAACTACAATTTTTTTTCTCGTTAGATGTTTGGAGGGAAAAATGAAAGAACGTGATAACAAACATGGATCATAAAAGGATAAAAAAAGAAATTTAATGAAGAGTTTCTTAGCACCGTCCAAGTGGTGAGAAAAAGAGGTTACCATCGTAAACCTAGAAACCGAAGAAACACCAGAAGAACAGAAACTTTTTCTTTATAAAAAGAGTGGTAATGCAGGGTGTCCAAACAAAACTCCTTGATTTCAAACAGGTATAACATGTGACTTTATTGAAATAATCTTTCCAGTTAGTAGTTTCAGATGCAGGATTTCATTCAGTTTCATGTGGTATAGGGTAGCATTAAAGGCACTCAATGTGCGCTCCTCTGGTTGCTCGGCAACATCGATGCGATAGTTCAGTTCGGTCCGGACACTCGGCAGCATATCTGGTGTTATCATGCGAACTGCTTCGGTGATTGAAATTTTCAGCCCCTCCAGGGTTGCAGGAAGTGGTGGTAAGTAAACTGTCCTCTTCACGTATCCCCAAAGAAAGAAGGAAGTCACAAACAGTTACGTCCGGTAACCTCTGCAAGTGGCCTGCGACGTCACCGGACATAACTGTTTGTGACTTCATTCTTTGGGGATACGTGAAGAGGACAGTTTACTTACTACCACTTCCTGCAACCCTGGAGGAGCTGAAAATTTCGATCACCGAAGCAGTTCACATGATAACGCCAGATATGCTGCCGAGTATCGGGACCGAACTGGACTATCGCATCGATGTTAGCCGAGCAAACAGAGGGGCGCACACTGAGTGCCTTTAATGCTACCCTATTACACATGAACAGATTGAGTATTCTGACATCTGAAAAACTACTAACTGTGAAAGATTATTACAATAAAGTTACATGCTATACCTGTTTGAAATCAGGGAGCTTTTTGTGAATACCTTAATGGAATAAGAGCGAAGACAATCTGGTTCATATCATATCTTAAACACATAACAGATGATTTCTATGAGAAAGTACATATTCGTTGACATGATGTTAAGATAAGCATCGGCATATTTCAAACAGTCCATTAATAATCCACTCATAGAACTTGATGTAGAACAATACATTACAATACAACTGTAAACAGGCAATATCATAATATGCAAAACAACCACGGTGAAAAAATAGTGAAATTCCACGCGCTTTCGTGATTTCTCACATTATCATGGAACTATACACTCCTTTTGGGAGTGCATGTGTCGATTTGTTATGTTGCAAGAATTTCACAGCACCACCACCCATCCTTTGTTATATCTGAAGGTCTACCACATACATCTTACTATATATTAGTATTTTTATTGCTAGCAACTTATCAATAGTTTTTTTCTGAGTGTTATCTCCAAATTGTAGTTGTACATACTGCTGTGTTCTCAACCTAATTGTGGTTGCTGGGTCGATTTCACACGATCCTGGCTGTGTCGAGTGTTGTGTGTGTGTGTGTGTTTCGTTACCAGTTGTCAAACGCACTTGTCGATAGAGGCTTGGCCTGTATGAATGTGTATTCACCTATATGTTGTTGCGGGGGTCGATTCATAGCTCCTGGTCCCGCCTCTTCACTGGTAGATACTAGGTCACCCTATCTCCCCGCTCCTTAGAGCCTTACCATACATCCTCTTAAAGCTATGCTGGAACTTGCCTCCAATTACACTCTCCGAATTATTTCTTCTTCCTGTGAAATTTAAGGCTCTAGAAATACTTCCTAACATCGCAATGGGTCATCTGGGCTTTCAATTTCCAATTATGTCCTCTTGCTCCTGTGTCCCATCTCCGAAACATGCCAGCCCTGTACACCTAGTCAATTCCTCTCAGTATTTTATACGTCGTTATCTTGTTCTCCCTATCCCTCCTGTCCTCCAGCGTCGTCAGGTTGATTTCTCTTAACCTCTCCTCGTAGGGCATACCCCTTGTGTGCGTACGTGTGTGTGTGTGTATGTGTGTGTGTGTGTGTTTGTTTGTGTGTGTGAGTGTGTGTGTGTGTGTGTGTGTGTGTGTGTGTGTGTGTGTGTGTGTGTGGGGTGTGTGTGTGTGTGTGTGTGTCGTGTTTGTTTTTGTTTTGTGTGTGTGTGTGTGTGTGTGTGTGTCGTGTGGTGTGTGTGTGTGTGTGTTGTGTTTTGTTGTTGTGGTGTGTGTGTTTGGTGTGTGTGTGTGTGTGTGTGTGTGTGTGTGTGTGTGTGTGTGTGTGTGTGTGTGCCTGTGTGTGTGTTGTGTCGTGTGATAGTAATTGCTACTTCTATATGGAATTAAATAATATGTTAATATGCAATTAACACACCATCGGCATAATTCTGATCTTGTAGCTACAACCAATAAAGAATGTGTTGAAACAGACAGAGAGGGCAGCCAGTCACACACACACACACACACAAACACACACACACACAAACACACACACACACACACCCACACACAAACTCACATGACGGAAGTGAATAGACTCTGAGGGGTTGTCCTTGTTTGCAGATGACGTGAGTTGATGGAGAAGGATTTCACTCGATCGAAGACAAGACAAGAACTACAAAGGGATCTGAAACAGGCAGACTGGCCAGCACTGGTACTGGATTTCAATCAATAGGTGCATAGTCAAAAGTTGGGAAGGGCAAGACTGCAGAGGAGTAACAGTTCTAGAGGGCAAGACTACAAACCAACTCAAGGAAAAGATCTAGGATGGGGTATAACACAGGCACATCTCCTGAAGAGTACCATAAACCGATAAGGCTGCAAGATATGGGCCTACACTAAGAAGGCATTCGCCCAATGCAGGAAGGAATCATCGGAACCCGTAACCGAACGGTAAAGGGCATATTCAGTATGCGGCAACCTTTGGAACCCAAAACCTAGCCAACCACGTAAAGAAACTAGGAAAGTGCAAAGTTTGCAACAAGACTAGTCCCAGAGCACAGGTATTCCTACAGAAGAGGTCAAGGGAAATCAACCTGACCCCTTAGGGACATTTGAACAGGGCACATGATAACACATACAAAACTACTGACAGGAATTGACAAGGTCGCCAACCACAGGCTGTCCCAGAATGGACACAGTACAAGGACCAAAATGATAGAAGAGAAGAAGCAGTTGAATCACAGGGATGTTAGGAAGAAATCTTCAACACAGAGTAGCAGTAAGTGGAATATTTTGGAGAACCAGTGAGGCAGCATCCATACATAGCATCAAATACACAACACTAACCACACACATACACACACACATACACACACCACACATCATCACACATCCACACATACATACCACACATACATACACACACCATAGACACGCACACGACCACTACTCACACACACCAGGGATTAGGACACTAGACACGACAGGACACGGGACACACAACACATATATACACACAACATACACACACACACACACACACACACCATGACAATAACACACACACACACACAGGACCAACAGACACACACAACACAAACATACACTACATCACACAACTAACAGCAAAACACTCACTCACAGAACACACACACACAGCACAGGCACAACACAGCAGAGATAGGGGGACAAAACTGGAGCCACGGGTCCCAAACATGGAGGAGACAAGGATGGAAAAAAATGTGGATGCTTGAAAACTGGACACAAACACGGGGACAAAGAGAAGCTGAAGCAGATGAATCAAGGATGTGGAGTTTTTCTTCACCTCAGAGTTCAGGAAGTGGAATAGTTTGGGAGGCTTTGTAGCTGAGCGCAGGTTCATTACATATGTTTAAAAGGGGTGAGAAGTCATGGTCGAAAGGGTGCCCAGGCGACCAGTAAAAGGGGGACAGGCATTGGATCGAACCTTTCCCTCAAGCTAGGTGAGTAGAACTAGGTGAGTACACGACACATTACACACACACAAACACACTGTGGTCAACGTGCGTGTCAAGCCAGGAGGTGGGGTCAGTTCACAAGGGTGGCAGAAAAGGACATGGAACTACAATACGAGCACTAGTCACCTAGTTTCAGTACAAAATAAACCAACATAATTCCAACAAATTACACCACGAACACACACCACACACAAAAAGACAAGAAGAACACACCACACAACACACGCACAGACACACGACGACCCAGCGACGTATGAAGACAAGATCAATGAAATATCTTTACGCGAGGAACATAAAGCTCACGGCAAAAGGAGAGACAAGTAGCATCAAGTGAAGAGGAGGGCAGGAGCTCGGACGACACGCAACCTCAACTAGGTGAGTACAATAGGTGAAGTACAACACAAACAAACACACTACACACCACACACAATACACAACAATACATAATATTTATGTATATATAATATATGATATATATATATATATATATATATTTAATATAATGTATATATATATTATATATAATATATAATATATTATATATATATTATTATAATTTATATTTTATATATATATATATACACATAAATGTATTGATATTCATATATACAGATATAATATATATTAAATATTAAGGACATCGATACCTACAATAGGATAATGGAAACAATAATATATTTTGTTTAGAAGGAGCATATATGTTTACTTATTATAATCTATATAATATCTGATATAGAATTATAATTATATATAATAGACAAATGTATATCTATTTATATATATAATGATATGTTAATATGTTATATTTATATTTATATTTATGATATAATATATATATATATGATAAA
Source organism: Cherax quadricarinatus (assembly GCF_026875155.1). NCBI lineage: Eukaryota > Metazoa > Arthropoda > Malacostraca > Decapoda > Parastacidae > Cherax > Cherax quadricarinatus. The sequence goes on along the minus strand of NW_026510156.1, from coordinate 766 downwards.
ATTTTATAGATGGAATTGGATATTAAATAATATAAATAGTATATAAATATATATATATATATATTATAAGGCAAACCCGTAAACAGGATTTAGAAATATGAAAAGACACGATGAGAGGAATAGAGTAATTCCATCCTTCGTGATACCTTACAAGAACTATGACAATGTAGTAGTTAGTGAAAGCTTGGAATCGCTCTATTCTCAGGAGTGGTGTTTGCAATAATACTAATGATAAAAATAATATATATAATTATATATAGTAGATATATATAATAAATCACAAGTTAGTATAGGATATATATTTTATGTATATGTATATATATATTTGAAGTATAATTTAATCATAATATCCTGTTTTATAATATTAATTAATAGAATATATAAAATTTATATCATATATATTATACCTATGTATATGATACTGATCAGTAAATGGCTTTTAATTTATCCTCATATAATATTATATATAAATATATTTAATATGTATATATATATTTATATATTTTTAAAATTTTATGTGTGTATATATTTATATATATTACTATGATATGTATGTATAATTACTAATGTATATATGTATATACAATATATATTTATATATAATAAATTATATATATATTTATATTATTTTTTATTATCACACTGGCGATTCCACCAAGGCAGGTGGCCGAAAAAGAAAACTTTCACCATCATTCACTCCATCAGTCTTGCCAGAAGGGTGCTTACACTAGTTTCTAAACTGCAACTAACATCCTTAGAGAGGAAA
>NW_026510155.1:0-40767 GCF_026875155.1 Cherax quadricarinatus | reverse complement strand
AGGTAGCAAGAGTCGTCGAGTTGGAGATGACTCACACCACAGTATTCACCGGAACCAAGATACTACAACATGATCCAATGAACACAATTTGTATCCCAGCTACATGGCGGCTGCGGCGACCTTGTCATAAGGCTGCTCCACTCCATCATATGACTGCAAACGGTAGTACTTCAATAATTGATTGCAATTATAGAATGTAGTGTTAAGCTAATCTATTAATGACAAATTAGTTATTGAAGGTCTTTAACGGTTGTAAGTGTTAAGCTTATACTTGCACGTTTATAAGTTTTTAATTAAAGCTTTTTATTGAATTATGTTTAGCTTAATTAACAGGATTCTTATTTACATACACAGCATACATAAGGGGGATTACCAATAGACGCCTGGCTGTCTTCAAGAAGGCATTGGACAGGCACCTAAAGTCAGTACCTAACCAACCGGGCTGTGGTTCGTACGTTAGTTTGCGTGCGGTCAGCAATAATAGCCTGGTTTATCAGACCCTGATCCACCATGAGGCCTGGTCTCAGACCGAAACACTCTCCAGGTAAACTCCACGTAACCCCTGTAATCACAGACATGGAGACATCTGATGAGACATTGTCGATGCTTGACTCAATTTTGTAACGAAGGTCACATTGTTCTGTATGATTACAACGATTTAACATGCTGCACCTGTTATTTCTGGAAAGAATCATCAATATACATAATTGTTGGGACAACATACTCTGTATTATGTCATGAAAACAACTTGAATCATTGATTTTGATTTAGCGAAGATTTATGGGAAAAAGTGAGGGGATAGCGATTTGGGAAGAGATAATTTCTCGAGGAGGAGAGAATGTCGTTGTTACTATACCGAGAAAGATTCGTGTGTCCTATTTTTCGTAGGTTAGAGAATGTCGTTGTTCCTATACCGAGAAAAATTCGTGTCCTATATTTCGTAAGTTAGAGAATGTCGTTGTTCCTACTATACCGAGAAAAATTCTTGTCCTATTTTTCGTAAGTTAGAGAATGTCGTTCCTATACCGAGAAAAATTCGTGTGTCCTATTTTTCGTAAGTTAGAGAATGCCGTTGTTCCTATATCGAGAAAAATTCGTGTGTCCTCTTTTTCGTAGATTAGAGAATGTCGTTGTTCCTATTCCGAGAAAAATTCATGTGTCCTATTTTTCGTAGGTTAGTTAATATGTTCATGATCTATTTGGAGGAGTGTTGACCTGTGGTGAAGGTGGTTTGGATGACTTTTAGATGGGATTGCTTGACAATGTTATTACCAATGAGAGCATTTCTTTCAGTGACTCGATTTCTGATGTTTATCAATTCATAGGTGTTACAAGAATGTTCACAACATATCGTTCTGCAATTTCTCGAGTCCTTCTCTGCTTCCTGTCTGATATAAGAACAAGTAGGGACGGAAATTAGTCAAGTAAAGTTCCGATGAAAACATAATTCATCATTTTTACTAATGTCAAGTTAGCATTTTATCTAGGGCGAAATCTGGGTATCAGGTCTAAAAGTTCTGTCTTTACATTGGCGACAAATTCTACCTATTACCTTACCTGGAGTTCACCTGGAGAGGGTTTCGGGGGTCAACGCCCTCGCGACCCGGTCTGAGACCAGGCCTTAGGTCAAATTCGGTACATCATTATCTGGTTACATACTCGGGCCGAGACTTATCAGGCAACTACATCCTTCGGACTGCGCCTCTGTGTTACAGAGGGAGCCACTTAGGAGTCTTCGTTTTCCCAGTCGATATTAAAATCAGTCTAACATAAGTAAATTGTTAAGGAAAGCTGTTCTACAATGACTGGGGCTGCTACAGCGTAGAATTTTGTAAAGCATTATTAGTATGATGAACGAAGATGGACTGAGGATGCTTCCCGGTGTGGCTTATAAATGGAAGTCTTTAGTCAAACTTCTATGTCACTGAAATAACTCGGAAGACTCTCTGATGACAGGTAGCCTTTGATCCAGCAAATAAGCCAATGTGCATAACTTGTAACCACTTGCAGGTCAAGGGAGGTTCCTTGATACTGGTGAGGGGCTCTCGATCTGGGGAACTGGATCTGTGCTCCTGTTCCCTGAATTGAGTCTGAATACCTTCCATCCCCCACCACATGCGCTGTATAATCCTACGGGTTTAGCGCTCCCCCATGATTATAAAAATGTAACCACTTGCTAAAGTGACTAATCAGAAAGTGGTAACCAGGCTGTACACAGTTACTACTTACCATACAAGGTGAGAATTTGCCTGGCGATAGTAACAACCTGCCTCGAGGTAAAACCGCTTGGTGATGGTTACAGTTGCCAGGAAACAAATACCCTTTGCATGAAAATAGTGACCACTTTTCCTAAAGCTGGTAGAATTTACCTGGAGGAAGTTACTACTTAAATGAAGGCATCAACTACTTGCATGGAAGTGGCGACTACTTCCCTGGCGGTGGCGACCAGACTCACTCTCTCCAACCTGCTGGTAAAGAGACAGGTTTTCCATTTTGTTAAGTTTATTAGCAGCTAACTCGTGTGGCTGCTACTGCTGCTGAGTCCCTGCTGGAAGGGAATTTCTTTTTTAAGAGATTTCTCTGTTTTAAGTTATGATTTTAAGAGATTTTATCTTTCTTGGGGGGATGATTTTCAGCTTCTAAAATGAGGGTCCACTTGGTGCTACTTAGAAGCCTCAGTGATCAAATGAGGTAACTTTGGATTTTTTTAAATAAGTTGGAAATGTACTCAGTGGTCATAACTTTGTTAGTGGCATAGCTAGTTTCCCAATAACTTTAATGAACGCAAAAGAATTGTTTGGCTCACCAACACTGAAAACGCTTTTTTTTAATCATGTTAGGAATTATAGGTATCCCAACTGCTGAACATCTCTCAATTTACGTTCTCGGATTTACATTTTCCAAACACCAGAGACACAGTCGTTGTTATGAAATTTATTAGTGGCTTTATTTTTTGGGTGGATGCTTCCCTTTTCTAGTACATTATCAATACTTTTATCATCAGAACACAGGTGACTTGACTTTGTATCACATCTTCCATTATGTTTCCATTCCTATGTTACTTGTTAATAGCTCTGACGTAAATTTTTTTTGTTTTTACTCCCAATTTATAGACTTGTAGTGAGTGTATTCACATCCAGTAATGATCCCTCTCATTCTTGCAATAATAATATAATTTGCCTCAAGTATTGATACAAAATATTCCAATTTGCTTATACATTTTCTAAAAAATACAGTATTTTAGAATATTCTGGATACAATATTCTAAAATAAGGGCAGCAATAATTTATTCAATAAAGATTTCTTCGGGTCGAGACTAATTTTCCAGACAATAATAAAATTATATTGACTTTTCAACACACGAGAACAATTTATATATTTTTATATTAATTGTTATCCGAGAATGCTCTTACCTGGTCCTTTTCCATTATATTCTTGAATAAAACGTAACTTTACCTAGAAGTAAATTTCAGGGTGGGGAACCAAGGCCATTTAAAGGCAAGATTCGCGTTCATTTACATCATTATCCCTTAATGGTCACATATGCATCGAACCACTAAGAGATGATCACCCTTATGTTACATATACTGTCAATTGCAACTAATTTCATAAAATGAAATTCATTAGGAAATTATCAAGTGAAAATACCCTCCTGAAAAACTACTTCCTAACAGTAAGGTTCTATATTTTCTCTCATCCTATTAACAGCGGGCAAAAAAAATAATGAATTTAACAGAAAACGTATTGACTTCGGTACGTTTTAGAGTGTAACAATATTACAAATTATTTCTAATAGGGATTTTTTCATAGATTCACATGTGATATGAATATTGTTCAATTAAAAAACAATATTCTTTTTAACCTTTCATAAGCTTTGAAGATCTGTGAAATTAATACTAAATCCTTCCTTAAGAATTGTAACTGATGATAAATTTGGTGACAGGATTTAAATAACGCTGATTATGGAAGCTATTAATTGATGTATTTTTGCTGTGTCTGTACTTAAGTTCCATATATTGAAAGCAGTGATTGTGAGCGAGATAAAATAGTTTTAGACCTAGTAATTACACTGTCATGAAATACGTGTTCTTCTGATCAAACTCTCTACACAGCCAAATCCTTTACACCAGTGGTTCCCAAACTGGGGGTAAATTACCCCGTGGGGGTAATTTAACCATTTTTGGGGGGTAATGGAGGGGTGACAAAAAAAGTTATGAATTCTGAAAATCAAGAAAACAATGCGGTACCCGGTATGAGGATTATTGTTAACTTTGTCTTAGTATATAAAGTTGTAAAGTAAACCTATTATAAGTAAGTAATAAAGTTAAACCAAATAACAATAAACATCAAAAACTAATATACAGTATTAGAAAAGAGGAAATATATAGCTAAGTGTGTGGAAACCCAAAAGTATTTTGACAAGTATGCTTCAGGACAAAAGTCACTAAGTAGCCCAGATCGACCTGTCCAGTACGCGTCACTCACTTCCTGAGGCTGCCTCTATTTCACACTGTCAGTTTATCTGTGAGCATCAGCCGAGGTAGACATAAGCTGGTATGTATGTGTACTGCCCTGTGCAGTATATAGTTAGTATTTACTCACTGTTACTGTGAATTTGTAGCTATTATTAATTTATATATAATGTATGTGTGGTTCTTACGTTTTCAATGGTTTTGCTAGGATTAGCAGAGTATGCGAGGCTGTATACGTTCACGTTTAGCCATGTATATCAATAATAACAACATTTTGTGAAAGGGGTAACATGCTTTATGTGGCATGTTAAATTGGGTAACAAGCTGAAAAAGTTTGGGAAACACTGCTTTACACTGTCGAGTTCTCGGTCTTGGATTTTGGGATAACCATTAACAGTCCATTACACGTCGAGAAGTTATTTGCTCACTCTTTTGTCAACTGAGAAATGGGTCGAACGTTTGAGTCTTGAATTTTGGTCTGAATACTTGAAGAAGGATATACTTGATGCCAAAAAAAAAGTGGTGGCGAGTCTGGCGCAACTGTAACATCCACCACAAGAGAATGTACCAAGTATTGTGGAAGAGAAACTTGTTTCCTCCATTTTCCTAAATGAAAGATTTTCGAGGGCATTATGATGCGTTATTATAATTGGATGTTTATGTAGAGTGCATAGAGTAGGAAATGGTTAAGACTGGATCAGCGACGTAAGTAATTTTGTACAAGAATGGTATACAATACCAACAAGATGAAATTAAGACACATGTGCAACATCTGGGTATCTTTATTGTAGACGTTTCGCCATCCAGTGGCTTTATCAATACAAATTCCAGGACATAACTTGAAGACAGTAGAACTATGTACAGAAGATGAGGTAATCAGTCCCTCAACCTTGGAGTAGGTGCGAAGAGCACCATAGTCGTGGAGATTCTGAAGCAGAAGCAAGGCGCCTGACGCTTATATACTAACGTCAGGTAGAAATGGGACGGGTAGCAGACGAGGGCATAGTCACTGGTAGGCGAATTTGTACTGATAAAGCCACTGGATGGCGAAACGTCTACAATAATGATACCCAGATGTTGCACATTTGAGTAATTTTCTTTGTTCGTCTGGTAATCTCTGTGTAGCTGCAGTATGCTCACCTGCGGCCACTAGATCTCCCAGTCACAGTCGGGTCCCAGCTACAACAGTCCACCAAAACAACATAAGCAGCTCTTGTTTTGTAATTTTAGTTTGAGAACGCCAGAAAGCCAAGGTAACACTAAAATGTAAACCCGAGAAGTTTTTGATAATTTAATACAAAATATGGGTTCTTCCTTTTTATATTTCAGGGTTAAAAATGTCTCGCAACACTACATAAGTAGTGTTGCATCATTAGAGTATAGTATGTTGTACTGGTTAAATTTTTAGCGGAGTTCGGCCTATTCGGCAAATTATATATATATAATATATATATATATATATATATATATATATATATATATATATATATATATATTATATATATATATATATATATATATATATATATATATATATTTATAATGGCGTGCCGAATAGGCAGAACTTGCCATCTTGGCTTAAATAGCAACGCTCATCTTGCCATATAGGACAAGCGAAAATTTATGTATGCAATAATTTCGCCAAAATCATTCTGAACCTAACGAAAAAAATATATTTTGTTGTGTTTCTTTATAAATAAATTATTGCAAACTTATATAAAATATATTTAGTTGGGTTAGGCTAAAATAAATTGTTCTTGTTATAATAAGGTTAAGTAAGTTTTCTAAGATTCTTTTGGTGCAAAATTATAAATTTTTATATCAATATTAATGAAAAAATATATCTTTAAACGTATAAGAGAAAATTTTAGAAACGACTTTATTTTAAATGAATTCTTGCTAATTAACCAGTTTTGCATATTCGGCACGATATTATATATATATATATAATATATATAGTAATGAAATCACGAAATAAATGATTTTAAATCATTTACCAAACTGCGGCAGGCCAGGACTCGACCCAACGAACCTTATACCGCCTCCAGAGACGGCACAATGTACGCATCGCCTTACCACTTGAGCCAGCGATCCTACAAGAACCAAGCACACAGCACGTAGCTATGTATTTTCTGCCTTGGCCCAAGGACAGACCTTTGTATTTGGGGTTCCCGTTCAGCTGGGCAACGGGAAGTGGCAAGGCTTCTCTTGTCTATCATACTTTCCTTCTGGTGTGTGACACACGAGACCATGAATTCCGAATTGATCAGCCGTCGCCCTGCCTCAAATACACCAATGTTCGGTGAGTATGGGGATGCCTAGGCGAGGAGCATCACCAATCTGAATGGCCTGTGGGTCGAGTAAAGTGTCCAGAGAAGAATTAGGATTATCTGAAAGAAAAACTCCTGAATGTGGTGCCTTCACCGCTAGGAAACAAGCTATGTCCTTTCCTGAAGTGTTGGTGAGCATTGTGTTGGTGATTTTTTCCATGATCAGTTTGTCCCAGTGAAACTGTGCTCTTTGGGAGGAGCTGGTCTACTGGAGTAGTCTGCAAAGCTGCTTCAATGAACCTGGCGTCCTGAGCTCCTACCGCACTTCTCAAGCGTTCGGGGACAATCTCCTTGACTAGTCTACTGGAAGCCAAACACGAGGAGAAAAATGCAGGTAAAGCTACCTGCGTTGCTTCGCTCATCCCTATACCTCCCAGTCGCACTGGGAGGGTTGCCTGATCCCATTGATTATCTTCCAGTGACAGATTCAGTGCCTTCTTAAAGATTGATCTCATGAGTGAGTTATGTTCTTTGAGTGTTGGGTTGTCAGAAAAAGGGTGCGTACCTTAGGAAGTGAGTCTTGGCAAAGTAAGACAGCTTGTGAGGAGATACAGGACATCATGGGCATCAAGATCTCTTATTCTCTCTTCCATTCTCTTCAGGTGAGGCGTATCAAAAGAGGGGATGGGCAGTTAAGAAATCAATATATTCAATTAAAGAGAGAAATAAAGAAAGGAATAAGAAAAGCAAAAAGGGATTATGAGGCTAAGGTCGCAAGGGATTCAAAGACTAACCCAAAAGGGTTCTTTTAGGTATACAGAAGTAAGATTAGGGACAAGATTGGCCCACTTAAGAGTAACTCTGGTCAGATCACTGACAGTGACAAGGATATGTGTGAAATTCTCAATACCTACTTCCTCTCAGTTTTCACCCAGGAAAATACTAGCGATATTCCTGAAATAATAGATTATGTAGAACAGGACGATAATAAACTATGCACGATTGCGGTAACTAGTGACATGGTCCTCAGACAAATGGAGAAACTAAAACCTAACAAATCCCCAGGCCCTGTTGAACTGTTTGCAAGGGTGTTAAAGGAATGTAAAGAGGAACTTAGCGTACCTTTGGCTAATCTTTTTAACATATCACTACAAACTGGCATAGTGCCTAAGTGGAAAATGGCAAATGTACTACCTATTTACAAGGCAGGTGATAGGTCCTTGGCTTCTAACTATAGACCAATAAGCCTTACCTCTATAGTGGGAAAATTTTGCAATCAATAATTGCCGAAGCAATTCCTAGCCATCTTGAAAGGCACAGATTGATTAAGGAATCTCAACACGATTTTACAAAGGTCGTTCGAGTCTTACGAATTTACTAACTTTTTTCACTAAGGTATTTGAGGAGGAAGATCATGATAATGAATATGATATTGTGTATGTGGACTTCAGTAAGGCTTTCGATAGAGTTCCACACCAGAGGCTATTGAGGAAACTTAAGGCACACGGAATAGAAGGAGAAATTTTTTCCTAGGTAGAGGCATGGCTGACAAATAGACAGCAGAGAGTTTGCATAAATGGGGAGAAATCAGAATGGGGGCACGTCACAAGCGGTGTTCCTCAGGGGTCAGTGTTGGGCCCGTTGTTGTTCACAGTTTACATAACCGACATAGATGAGGGAATAAATAGCGACATAAGCAAATTTGCTGATGACACCAAAACAGGCCGTCCAATTCATTCTAATGAGGACACTAGAGCACTCCAGGATGATTCGAATAGACTGATGCAATGATCGGAGAAGTGGCAGATGCAAAGTTCTAAATGTTGGACAGTTAAATAACCATGCCACATATAAACTAAATAATGTAGATCTTAATACTACTGATTGCGAAAAGGATTTAGTTCTGGTTAGCAGTAATCTAAAACCAAGACAACAGTGCATTAGTGTTCGCAATAAAGCTAACAGAATCCTTGGTTTCATATCTAGAAGTATAAATATTAGAAGTCCTCAGGTTGTTCTTCAACTCTATATATCCTTGGTTAGGCCTCATTTAGACTATGCTGCTCAGTTCTGGTCATCGTATTACAGAATGGATATAAATGCTCTGGAAAACGTACAAAGGAGGATGACAAAGATGACCCCATGTATCAGAAATCTTCCCTGTGAGGATAGACTGAGGGCCCTGTATCTGCACTCTCTCGAAAGGCGTAGAATTAGGGGAGATATGATCGAGGTGTATAAATGGAAAACAGGAATAAATAAAGGAGATGTAAATAGTGTGCTGAAAATTTCCAGCCAAGACAGGACTCGCAGCAATGGTTTCAAGTTGGAAAAATTCAGATTCAGAAAGGATGTAGGAAAGCACTGGTTTGGTAATAGAGCTGTGGATGAGTGGAACAAACTCCCGAGTACAGTTATTCTGGCTAAAACGTTGTGTAGCTTTAAAAATAGGTTAGATAAATACATGAGTGGGTGTGGGTGGGTGTGAGTTGGACCTGACTAGCTTGTGCTGCTGGGTCTGGTGCAGTGCTCCTTCCTTGAGTGGAGATGACCAGACTTGGTGGGTCATTGGGCTAATCTGGGGGAGATTACCTCATCTTCTGTACATAGTTCTACTGTCTTCAAGTTATGTCCTAGAATTTGTATTGATAAAGCCACTGGATAGCGAAACGTCTACAATAAAGATACCCAGATGTTGCACATGTGTCTTACTCTCATCTTGTCGGTATTATATACCATTCGTACACATAGCTGAGATTATAAGAAGCCATCTCGATAAGCATAGCTTGATTAATGATACTCAGCATGGATTCACAAGAGGCCGGTCTTGTCTAACTAATTTATTAACTTTCTTCAGTAAAGCTTTTGAGGCTGTTGACCACGATAAAGAATTTGAAATTATTTACTTAGATTTTAGTAAGGCTTTTGATAGAGTTCCGCACCATAGACTGTTAAAGAAAGTGGCAGCTCATGGCATTGGGGGAAAAGTGCTCTCGTGGATCGAGTCATGGCTCACTGACAGGAAGCAGAGAGTGTCCATAAATGGGGTTAAATCCGAGTGGGGATCTGTAACAAGTGGCGTTCCACAGGGATCAGTCTTGGGCCCGTTGTTGTTGATAATATATATCAATGATCTTGATGAGGGAATTACTAGTGATATGAGCAAATTCGCCGATGACACAAAGATGGGTAGGATAATTGATTCAAACGTAGATGTTATGGAACTTCAGGAGGATTTAAACAACTCTTTTCTTGGTCAGAAAAGTGGCAGATGCATTTCAATGTAGATAAATGCAAGGTTCTAAACTTGGGAGTGCCATAACCCTAGTATTTATAATTTTAAATGATGTAGAATTTAGCCATAAAATTGCGAAAAGGCCCTTGGGGGTTATGGTGACAGCAACCTTAAACCAAGACAGCAATGCCTAAGCGTACGTAATAAGGCAAATAGATTACTGGGATTTATATCAAGAAGTGTAAGCAACAAAAGTCCAGAGGTCATACTGCAGTTTTAAATACATCATTAGTAAGGCCTCACCTAGATTATGCAGCTCATTTCTGGTCTCCATATTACAGAATGGACATAAATTCTTTTGAAAACATTCAGCGTAGGAGACTAAATTAAATACATAGCATTAGAAATCTTCCTTATGAAGAAAGATTGAAGACTCTTAAGTTACATTCACTTTTTAGACGAACAATGGGGGGAGACCTGATCGAAGTGTATAAGTGGAAGATGGGTATTAATAAAGGGGATATTAATACGGTCTTGAGGATGTCTCTCCAAGAGAGAACCCGCAGTAATGGATTTAAAATTAGATAAGTTTAGTTTTAGAAAGGACATAGGAAAGTATTGGTTTGGAAATAGGATAGTTATGAGTGGAACAGCCCTACCTAGTTGGGTTATTGAGGCTGGGACTTTGGGTAGTTTCAAATTTAGGTTGGATAAGTACATGATCGGAGGGTTGGATTTGAGTGGGACTTTCACATCAGAGCTTATTTCTTGGGTGGCATTGAAAATTGGGTTGGGCAAATGTTTTGTTAGTGGGATGAATTGTAAAGGACCTGCCTAGTATGGGCCAACAGGCCTCCTGCAGTGTTCCTCCTTTTTTAAATGTTCTTATGTTCTTATGAACCGACCCAAAACGGATGGCAAGACCAACCTCTTTTCACCATATTAGAAGCATTTCTAAAGTCAAGTCTGACTATGACCTTGTCTTCTGATAGGCCCCTGATGTAGGCCCTTGCTGCATGACCTGCCGTTCACTCCCTTGAGAGTCCCCAAAGCCTAGTTGGTGTGGTGGAGAAAACCCTGGCAGTTTCCCTGGGTGAATGTTTCTTACTGCTGGTTTGGCAACGAGACGGCAAAGAGTGTTCCAACCGCAATGGTCTGATTCCCCCATCCTTTTTCAAAGCGCATAATGAGGCTCCAAAAAAAAAAAGGTTTAATTTCTTGGGGAATCCGCTCAGCCAGAGAGTTAGCATAGGCTAACTCGGATAGAAGAATTAATGCAGATGTGCCAAGCGCTGGATTTTCCATCTCTTTGAGGTGTTGTGGTCGAATTCCAGTTCATCCTCCTGCAGATCCCGCTGGAAATGACACTATTGCTTTACAGACTTCTGATTCTGGAAAAATCAATTGCCCCAGTGATGACATTTTCCTCAGGTTGTTGTTAACGATTATGATGTCCCTTGTTGGGGTGCTCATCTCATAGTGCTTGGGCTGGGGCCCCTCATTTTTGGGAGCAACAGTGTCGTCACTGGTAATCATTCTGATTGCTCCCACTGTGTTCCCTTCTTCGACTTTTGAACCTGTGCGCAAATTTTCTCATTTTCAGTGAAATTCTTGGGTCTATCTCTGTAATTCATGCGATGAGGGGGCAGAGGGACACAATTATTAGTTGTAGGGTAGAGGGGCCTGCCTTGATGACTGATGGGGTCAGCAGTTGACCTCGTCTTTCAGGAACTTGCAAGTCAACATTCCGAAAAGGAGCAGGTTGCGCCAAGGCTTAGGGTGCCTGGGACTTATAAGTTGGTGGAACGTCTATTCACCTGCTAAAGAAGGTCTGAATTTCCCTGTCACTATGAACGAGCCGCCTTAGGAATTGAGAAAAGGGTATTGCTAGCAATGGATTGAATGCCATCAGAAGATTTTTTCAACTGAGGAGGTTACCATTGAAACTTTCAATTGCCTGTGGAGCTGTGGGCTGCTCTCTGCGGATATGTGATCCAGCACGCCCATTGTGTCCATGTATAAGGCCATTCCATTGAGTGCCTGAAAATGCTCCATACGTCTGACATGTGCCTCTTAGTAAGAAGTAAGTAAATTACGGTAAAACACAAATACAGTTCATAGAATTACATACATAGCAGCATATGTGTAGAGAACCTGGTACCCAAAAAACAGACAGTGACTTATTCCATTGGGGTCCTTTTCTTATTTCCATTGGGTCCTTTGCTTATTTCATTGTTAGGTGCACTGTTTCCCTTGCTGTGTGGCTGGCTAGCTGCATCATCTGCCATACCTCAATCTTGTCGTGAGCTTGGGCTGAAGGGAGAATGGCACGTGTGGGTGGAGGCACATACCACGGGTTGTTCTTGGTGGGGTGGAGAGGAGGGGGCAGAAAGCGTAGGCCTAGATCTGGTGGGCGGTCTCAAATCCTCGTGAAAGGCAGGGGAGGGATGAGGCTGAGGTGGTGTGAGGAGTGATGAGGTGAGGTAGTGGAGGAAGGGTGATGACCTAGGGGGGCAGGTCGGCGGAGTCCACTCATTGCACTAAATGACACCCATTATACATGTACACACATACACAGCCCCCACTATAAAAAACACACTGCTATACTCTCTACATTATACACACATGGTGAACACACTTCATCAAAACAAGTTTGCACGGTGTGTGTGCGTGTTCGCGTAAGGGGGCAAAACACACGCAGTCCTACCCCTCCTCCATGATGACCACTTCCCCTCAGTGCCCCCTCCACCCCTCAGATGACCATTGTGTATCCTCCTACACACCACTTTTCTTGATTCTCATGGCAAAACGTAAAAGCAAGGTCTTCTTGCCACTCTAAAAATGAGCTGCAGGTATTCACACACCAGTCTGTTGATGATTATCCTGGTAGGTGTTCTCACTGAAAGGGATACCAAAACCACAAAAAGAGATGCCCACAACCTCTCTCTGGCAGAGATGCCAGATATATATATATCAATGACATCACGAAACAAGTCATTTAGAATCACTAACAGAACAGCAGCTTGGCCAGGACTCGATCCTGCGTTTTCCCATGCACAGTCCTGTGTAAAATGAACAAGTGCGTATCCCTTTATCCAATAGTATAGTGAATAGAGTGATATATATGTCCTGTTGAATACATATAACTTAGGGGGACCCCTCAATTTAAGGTCAATCTCACTACTGGAGATGTGACATGCATTGTCAAAGACGCACTGCAATCATCCATCTCTTGCTGGTTTTTTTTAACTAAACATTAATCTTAACTAAGGATAGGCCTGTTTAACTTACCACTGGCAACTAGGTTACTAACTTGGGGCAATTAGGCTTTATAAGACCAGTTTTGCGGTAGCGGAAACAAATAGGCTCTGGTTCTCTTACTCTCTGTTGACGCCATTCACTACACTGACTTTGTGATTGACGTTGTTCACCAGGTAGCTCTCTCTGTTGTGGCTGTTCACCATACTGTCTCTGTTTGGCTGTTTTACAATGGTGACTCTCTCTGTTGTGGCGTTCACCATACTGACTGTGTGGCTGACATCGTTGTTCACTTCCTGCCTCCAACTTCGTTCTCCCCTCAGCGATCCGTCCACGACGATCTCGATCCATACCAGGGTTTTTGGGAAGAAACATTAAGCCTCCGACAAAGAGCGGGTTTGGGTTCAAATGTGTCGCCAACCCTTGCTGCCTCTAATGTCGTTCCAAATGAAAGGTCATCCAAAAATACTCAAACCTCTGGTCCCAAAAGAATCTAGCAAATTTTCCAGCAAGATTAAATAGCACTAAGTCGCTGAAATTCGTGACATCACTGGCCTTGTGCCACTTGTGAAATTTTTAGACTGTTCACGAAAAAAAGTCTACATGAACTGATCCAACTGACGCTTGCACAGCTTGAATTCTCTCTTATACTTGGCGGGAAAACACTACTATGCACCAAGAACAGTTATTTTGACAACGTTTTTAATTAGCGAAGTTCTTATCATCCAAACCAGCTGTGAACTCCTGCGCTTTGCCATACAATGCTGTATGCAGAAGTACTGTCCAATGCCCACTGGGCCCCGTTAATGCACGAGCTTGATTTTCGAAAGCCTCCAAAAATTTGTTCAGGCTCAGTATCAACAAAACGAGGTACTAATGAGACCCCCGTTTTGCAACACCTAACTTGCCACAACATTCTGCTGAAACTGCTCCTATCCTTTCTCTGTCAAATTTCCTCTTTGGCAAATGAGCGTTGCTCTCTGGTCGTATCAAGATTGAGTTTAGCCAATTCGAGCGCCAGTGAAGCTGACTCGCTCCAATACAAATTGCAATCCACAACCGCTTCACGAAATTTCTGTCTGAATGGTCCCGTGCTAGCCCTCCCACATTACGAAGGAACTGAAGCAGGGATCAGGGATTAATAGTTCCTGGAGCTGTAGAGATCTCAGTTTGGTCCCGCCATGTTACTTGCTTCGGCCTAAATTTATAACGAATACTTTTCACAAAGCTGAGCAGCAGAAAGAGTTCGTTGGTTTTTGTATCAGTCCCAACGAGCAAATTTCGCCAGTAGCGCTCTAGAAATAGTCTGAGAAAATATAGTAGAGTATACTCAGACACCAATGCCTAATACGTTTGGTGGCATAACCCAATGTAACAAAATGCTGTTGACAATAAACAACCACATGCAACATTAGCACAGCACGATTTACGGGATACACACACATTAGAAGACTAACCACAATGCTGAAAGTGATACACTGCCATAAGCGATACAAGAGACCATCTGAGCGATACTAAGACCACTCCAGCTCCCGATAGGACCCCATATTACGATAACAAGTGTAGAATGGCTCTCACACCTTGCCATAATTGAACAAATAGTGAGCAAACAAAAGACAGCAGCAGTATATCACTTGTATTTCCCTCACCAAACAAACCTATTTACAATATATACCGTAGTTTATGAGTAAGTGTGCAAACACGTGGTCAAAGGGGCAAAATGCAAAAGCCAGAGAATGCACCGTGAAAGACCAGCAGCCCAGACAAGTCTGCCAACACTCGTGTCACAAGTGAACCCCACTGCTTCACAGCTTTGCCAGGCTTGTCTGTGACTGCCTATAAACCCGAGGAACTGATATAACAACAGGACCCCAATTGATTGTTAAATAAAAATCAAATATGTACATACTCGTAGCATGCCACACACATTGTCACTAATCCATCTATTTTTATACCTGGTTTAATGGAAAAATTTTATATTTTCTCGAACATGAAATGCTACTCCACCCCCCCCCTTCGCATTATATCTGGTTACATGGAATATGTATCAAGAAGTCCAAGATTTTTACTAGGGCCCTGAGAGGAATGTAAATACACTTGCCTAAAAAAGTAGGTGTGAGCATCCCCACCTGTGGGTAGTCCAGGGTGACACCGCCTACAGCTGCCTCACCTGTCTGCGGTATATAACCCCATTTTACAAATATGCTGTATTCTTTGAAGATTGAGGGGACTGGTTACATCGATTCCAGGGCGACGGACTGACTACCTCAAACTTTTTCTGATCTTTAATTCTTCATTTTGTCAGGCCCGGTGGCCTGGTGGCTAAAGCTCCCGCTTCACACTCGGGGGGCCCCGGGTTCGATTCCCGGCGGGTGGAAACATTTCGACACTTTTCCTTACACCTGTTGTCCTGTCACTAGCAGCAAATAGATACCGGGTGTTGTCGACTGGTGTGGGTCGCATCCTGGGGGGGAAAAGGGATTGAGGACCACAATGGAAATAAGTTAGACAGTCCTCGATGGACGCACTGACTTTCTTGGGTTACCCTTTGGGTGGCTAACCCTTCGGGGTTAAAAATCCGAACAAAATCTTATCTTATCTTAAGCTACTGGTGGCAAAACGTTTCCAAAATAAGATACCCAAGTGTGTCTAATTTATCAACGGTCAGTTCTCTGGGCCACTTATCTACATTCCTGTTAGACACAGTAACACTTCTGGCTCTTCATCGTTTCTACCTTTCCCTCGTCCTCTTGATTCTAGGCTTTGTTTCATGCTGCCCGGCTACTGTCCTTTTTCCTTTTTGACCTGAGGACTCTAACAGGATTACTACGAATCCTTTTGTTTTCCTCAGCAATCACGTATCTCGAGCCTGGCCACCTTCAGCTCCTCCTTAAGCTGTTAGATGAATCGTTCGAAAGAGGGCTACTTGGTTCAGTTTCACAGAGGACTCACAGAATACATACAACTAGCAAGACCATATAAACCACTGGGCAAGACTTATCTCATCACTGACAGGAATATCACTGAAGTAAAAAAAAAGATAATGGGTATAAACAAAGGAGATATAAGTAGTGAGGTTCAAATTAAGAAACAGAAAATACAGTTAAAATAAGATAAATTTAGATTTAAATGGGGACGTAGGTAAATTCTTGTTTTCAAACAGAGTCGTCGAGGGTTGGAAAGTCTGCCGACAGGTGATAGAGGCCAAGACTTCTGACAGCTTTAAAAAAAAATTTGGACAAGTATACGAGTGAAAAAGGCCGATTTGAGTACTTAAAGATAATGAAGTAAATTATGATCTTTAACAAACCGCCGAAAAAAAAGCTCTATTGGGTTTCCATTATCTGCCCCAGCTAATGATGGGGATTTAAATTACGTTTATTACAACTAAATATTTTTGATAATTTGAAGGCCAAAAAAAAAAAAAAAAAAAAAATCCATGTTCTGACTAAAATGAAATATGGCCGCTGGAAATGTGAAAATACTAGCAATGGTTTGCAGCCGGCTGCTGGGGGGCAAGTAAGTGGTTCCCACAATAAAAATGAGGCAGGGTTTTAAAATGCTGTCTCCATAAATGCCTCGCTGCCAGACTATGGCGAGAGAGGAACCATATCTATTTCTCTTTCTAATAATTTTTATCTTCTTTTAGAAAAAATATTTTTTGTTTATTCTCTCATTCCCGAAAGTAAATCAAGTAAAATTGTTGAAGTTAGCTTTTTTACCCACGCTTTTGTAAAAAAAATGGGGTTTTTGTATTTGGGATAAACATCAACCCCCACTTTTTATCAACCCATAAATAAGACAAATGATAGCTTCAGCTCGTGAATGGGAACATTCTTTTAATTTTAACTAAAA
This sequence comes from Cherax quadricarinatus, assembly GCF_026875155.1. NCBI lineage: Eukaryota > Metazoa > Arthropoda > Malacostraca > Decapoda > Parastacidae > Cherax > Cherax quadricarinatus. The sequence goes on along the minus strand of NW_026510155.1, from coordinate 23,677 downwards.
GTAACCCCATACTTGGCCTCAGTTTAAATTTTGAAAAAGAAAATAAATGTATATTGATCCACCTCAATAGCTAATTACATCTAATTTGGTGTCAGTGAGCTTATGTCTAACATCCATCCTAACAACAAACAATGCCTAACATTTTGGTGAGAGCAAATGCGTGTCTAACAATTGAGGTTCAAGTAAATTTTGTTTAACGTATTGGAATTAATGTCAGATATTCTTGGCTTCTACTCGTGATAAGACCCACATTTTGTTTCAGGTGTTAAAGTTATATACTAGGTTTCCCGCAGAAAGTGTATATGTGACGGACACACACAATCAAATCACAACATGTACAAACATTTCAATAATCATTTATCTTTCTGTAATCTATTTAACTATCTACTCACCCAGGGCATGTAAAAAGGACAGCAGATGAGAGAGTGGATGAGGTGCTATCAATAAATTTTCCTGAGAATAAGAAAAAGATGTGGAGTGAGATTAGTAAGTTGAGGAAGCCTAGGAAACGAATGGACTTGACAGTTAAAAAAAAGAGAGGAGAGTCATAGAAATAGAGTTGGTTATCAGGAAGATGGTGGAATATTTTGAATGTTAAATGTTGACGAAGATTGGGAAGCTGTTTTTTTCATGTACTGGGCAAAAGGGGGGCATAAGATTTTGTAAGATGAGGAAGAGCCATTGTGAGTGTGGGAAGGTGTGTGAGGCAGTTGTTAGAATGAAAAGGAGAGGAGGGTAAAGCAGCTGAGATTAATGGGATCAAAAAAGAATGGTGATTTTATTTAATAAATATATGAAAGAGGAGAAGGTAAGAAATTGGCAGAGAGTATACCTGGAGGGGATTCAGAGGTAAACGCCCCTGCTGCTCGGGCCATGACCAGGCCCCACGTGGATCGGACTTGATCAAAGAGACTGTTACTGCTGGCCGCACACAAACTGACATACGAACCACAGCCGGGGTGGTCAATACTGAATTTAGGTCCTGTCCAGCTCCCTTGAAGACAGCCAGGGGTCAATTGGTATCCCCTTATGTATGCTGGGAGGCAGTCGAACAGTCTCGGGCCCCTACTTTTCATTGGGCAATGTTGCAACCTTGCCAAGCTTTTGCTTTTAGGAGTAATTTCTGTGTGCAGACTCTGGACCAGTCCCTCTTAGATTTCCAGGTTAGATTATGAGTATCTCTCTTGCCTGCGCTCCAGTGAGTACAAACAAGTGCTTCCAAGTGCTCCCATAGTTTAAGGTGTTTGATAGAACTGATATGTGCATACAGTATCTCTGTACATTCTCTAGATCTGCAATTTCACCTGCCTTGAATGGAGCATTTACAGCAGTATTCCAGCCTAGAAGATCAAATGATCTAAAAAGGATCATCATTGTCTTGGATCTCTTGTCTTGATGTTCTTATTACCCCTCCCATCATTTCCTCGCAGATGTGAAAGTGGCACTGTTGTGATCATTGAACGTGAGATCCTCAGACATTTCCACTCCCAGGTCCTTCACAAAACTTTCCGCTAAACTGTGTGATTAGAGTTTGTAGTATATTCAGTCCTAGCTATTATTGCCTCAAGTTTTCCATAACGTAGTAGTTGGAAATTTTTCTTCAGTAAACATCATACTGTTCTCCGTTGCCCATTGGGAAAAATTTTGGGTTCATATCCCTTTTTGGAGATTTACCGTGTCCTCAATGGGTGACACACTTATGCGCATCCTAGTATCGTCTGCAAAGGATGAACGGTGCTATGGTTTACATCTCTATGCCTGATATGAGGATGAGGAAACAAGATAGGGAGAGTGCTGTGCCTTGTGGAACCGAGCTCTTCACTATGGCAGCTTTCGATTAAATTCTGTTTTCCACTACTCTTTGTGTTCGACTGGTAAGAAAGTTGGAGATCCATCTGCCCACTTTGCAGTTATCCCTTTATCACGCATTTTAGTGCTACTACACCATGAACGCACTTGTCAAAGGCTTTTGCCCAAAACTGTGTATACTACATCTGCATTCTGGTTTCCAGTGCATCCAAGACCATATCATAGTGATCCAGCAATTCCGAGAGGCAGGAGCGACCTACTCTGAACCCATGTCGCCCTGGATTGTGCAAGTGTTTGGAATCCATTTAGTTTGTAGTCCTGCTTCTTAGAACCCTTTCGAATATTTTTATGTGGAACGTTAGAGCTATTATTCTATACTTCTTAGCTATTACTTTGCTGCCACCTTTATGGAGTGGGGCTATATCAGTTGTTTTCAGTTACTGTGGAATCTCACCTGTGTCTAAGCTTCTTCTCCATAGAATACTTAGAGCCCACGACAGGGGCTTCTTGCAGTTCTTAATGAACACAGAGTTCCATGAGTCTGAGCCTGGGGCTGAGTGCATGGGAATGTTGTCAATGGCTTTCTGAAAGTCTAGTGGAGCTAGGGTTATGTCAGAAATATGATATACACTGACTGGGTTTTGAGGCTCATTTGTGAAAAATGATGGATTGTCCATATTTAGACGAATTAGTGACTCGTTAAACACAGAGTTGTATTGAGATTCCAGTATCACACTTCTTTGTTGTCATCTGTGTAAGGCTCAGAGCCCCAGTCGGGGACCGTAGCCACCCTCTCGTGGCTCACTGCTCCGAAGCACTGAACACAGTCCAAGGATCACCAGGAACGACGCTAATCTGTGCGTAAACTAACACAGATTTGCGAACACAACACACACTGTTTTCCAATCTTCGTCCAGTCGATAATCCTTATGAATCTCCTGATCTCCGTGCCTTCTCTCCTATGCCCATCGTCGGACTAGATCCTTCACACAAATTTATTATTATTATTATTATTATTAAATATTCGCCGGTATTCTCCCGGCCCGGGCCTTGTCCAAGTGGTGGCCCGGCCTTGGCTCCCTCTTTAGGGAGTGTCTGAGACCTAAGTCTCCCATGGGAGGAGGTACAAGTACCTCCTCATCTTTGGGACCAACTGTCCCCAGGCCTAGCCACAAGCTAGGCCTCTCTGGTCTGCCATCCCCGCCCCAAGGGGGCTAATGGGAATGACAGTCTTATGAGCTAAAGGCTCGGGCTCAGGCATCTACCCTACCCTAGAAGAGTTGGGCATGGTGTCGATCACACAGATTTAGTAATGTTAAATGTAATTATAAATATTAAATATTATTAAATGTAATTAAATGTATATATGTAATATTAAATGTAATAAGCTTTAACATGTAATATTAAATATTATTTTTATTCCTAAATATTATTAAGATAAAGGGTTATCAGTCAATTTTTTAATTATTTGGCTTATATATACATTAATAAATTTTTAATTTATTTTTGTATGTAAGCGGAAATGTTTGGAGGATAATCTTGTATAAAAAATGTGGAAAAAAGTGTAAAAAAAATTTTTGTGACGAATGGTGGGTGATTATTTAATAGTGAATAGAGAAACAAATAATGCATTTAATTTTCCTTACAAATCTTCATGTATGGCGGATGAAACTTCAGTAAATAAGTAAGAGATTTTTTTATATTGCAATGAATGAGTTTAATTAAGACGTATGAAGTGTAGTGGATGAAAGGTTGAGAAAGTGGGAGCAGTTATGCTCTTACTCAGGTAGAGTGGCCAGGATTCCCTCAGTTAAAGTGAACCTCTCAGGAGGAAACCTTCCTTGCATCAGGTCAGGTAGTGACGTGGACTACCTCAGAGCGGGCGGGTCGTTATGAGGTGCAATGGGGCGGGGCAGCGACGGAAGAGGTTGCAAAACAAGGAAGAGTTCACAGGTCTGGTGCACTTACGCAGGTGAAGCATATCGGTCATAATATACCTTTGAGACCATACCCCCGGCCGGGATTGAACCGCGGTCATAGAGTCTCAAAACTCCAGCCCGTCGCGTTAGCCACTAGACCAGCTAGCCACAATAAGATTCATCCAACTAGGTATATTTCTACACCATAGGAAAGTTAGCACGGGGGTATGGTTTATTTGCAATCGTGTCATTACGATTTCTTGAGTCATACCTTTGAGACCTATCGCAGCATTCCTCTCCTCAACAACCCTCTAGAGAGATCGCTCAGTGGGTTATCTGACAGTAAATTATATTACTTCTAATGACTGATCCTGGAAATTAGAAGGTAGAACTACTATACTTGGTATTAGTGAATCCACGAACAAGTGACCAGTTGCAGTATTGTTAACTGCTTAAAACCAATTGTTCGTGGATGCATTAACATGTGTTCGTGGATGCATTAACATTTGTTCGTGGATGCATTAACATTTGTTCGTGGATGCATTAACATTTGTTCGTGGATGCATTAACATTTGTTCGTGGATGCATTAACATTTGTTCGTGGATGCATTAACACGTGTTCGTGGATGCATTAACATATGTTCGTGGATGCATTAACATTTGTTCGTGGATGCATTAATATGTGTTCGTGGATGCATTAACATGTGTTCGTGGATGCATTAACATGTGTACGTGGATGCATTAACATGTGTTCGTGGATGCATTAACATTTGTTCGTGGATGCATTAACACGTGTTCGTGGATGCATTAACATATGTTCGTGGATGCATTAACATTTGTTCGTGGATGCATTAATATGTGTTCGTGGATGCATTAACATGTGTTCGTGGATGCATTAACATTTGTTCGTGGATGCATTAACACGTGTTCGTGGATGCATTAACATATGTTCGTGGATGCATTAACATTTGTTCGTGGATGCATTAATATGTGTTCGTGGATGCATTAACATGTGTTCGTGGATGCATTAACATGTGTACGTGGATGCATTAACATGTGTTCGTGGATGCATTAACATTTGTTCGTAGATGCATTAACATGTGTTCGTGGATGCATTAACATGTGTACGTGGATGCATTAACATGTGTTCGTGGATGCATTAACATGTGTTCGTGGATGCATTAACATGTGTACGTGGATGCATTAACATGTGTACGTGTATGCATTAACATGTGTTCGTGGATGCATTAACATGTGTTCGTGGATGCATTAACATGTGTTCGTGGATGCATTAACATGTGTTCGTGGATGCATTAACATGTGTTCGTGGATGCATTAACATGTGTTCGTGGATGCATTAACATGTGTTCGTGGATGCATTAACATGTGTTCGTGGATGCATTAACATGTGTTCGTGGATGCATTAACATGTGTTCGTGGATGCATTAACATGTGTTCGTGGATGCATTAACATGTGTTCGTGGATGCATTAACATGTGTTCGTGGATGCATTAACATGTGTTCGTGGATGCATTAACATGTGTTCGTGGATGCATTAACATGTGTACCACTCTTGAAAGCTAATATTCCAAATGGGAGTAGAATTAAATTAGTTTTGAGCGTACCACAGCAACATATGTGCTCACATTCAGAAACCTGCCCAGTGCTACTGAGTACATACTTGATGTTTGTGGCATTGATGATTCAATAGTTTTGGCTGACTTCCCACGAGGCGGGCTAAAATAACATTGGGTTCGATCCCCAGCTAGTTGCAGTATAGTTATTGATTGAAACCCCTTGTTTATTACAACTTAGTTTGAGTTCATAGATGATGTGAAATTGATGGGGGTGGGGGAAGGGGAAGGGGAAGGGGAAGGGAAGGGGAGGGGGAGGGGGAGGGGGAGGGGGAGGGGGAGGGGGTAAGAATAGATCTACTTACTGTTAAGGTTCACTGGCTGAGGGAAGGAGTTCAGGTTGCTACAATTGGTGCCTCTGGCAGACTGAAATAAAGTAAATATTACCTCGGAATCCTTCCTTTAAGAGGCCTGTGTTAATCTAGGCGGTAGAGCATCAGACTCTCAATTTACGGACCCCAGTTCGAGCTCATCGTCCACCCTTCTGTTTATTTATATATATATATATATATATATATATATATATATATATATATATATATATATATGTGTGTGTGTGTGTGTGTGTGTCGTGCCGAATAGGCAGAACTTGCGATCTTGGCTTAAATAGCAACGCTCATCTTGCCATATAAGGACAAGCGAAAATTTGTGTATGCAATAATTTCGCAAAAATCATTCTGAACCTAACGAAAAAAATATATTTCACTGTTTTTTTTTAGTATTAAATTATTGTAAACAAATCTAAAACATATTTAGTTGGGTTAGGCTAAAATAAATTGTTCTTGTTATAATAAGGTTAGGTAAGTTTTCTAAGATTCTTTTGATGTAAAATTATAAATTGTTAATGAAAAAATATATCTTTAAACGTATAAGAGAAAATTTTAGAAAGGACTTAATTTTAAATTAGTTCTTGCTTACTGACCAGTTTTACATATTCGGCACGACATATATATATATATATATATATATATATATATATATATATATATATATATAATATATATATATATATATATATATATATATGTAATGTCGTGCCGAATAGGTAAAACGTGCCATTTACCCTTAAATAGCAACTTTCTTTTTGCCGAAAAAGCCAAGCAAAAATTTATGCACACACTAATTTCGCAAAAATCATCCTGAACCTAACGAAAAAAATATATTTCAATGTGGTTTTTTATTAAATTATTGTAAACTTATCATAAATATATTTAGTTTGATTAGGCTAAATTAAATTGGGCTTGCTATAAGATTAGGTAAGTTTTTTTAGGTTATTTTGGTAAAAATTATTAATTTTTACATAAACATAACTGAAAAAAATATATCTCTAAACGAATAAGAGAATATTTTAGAAAGGACGTAATTTTAAACGAGTTCTTGCTAATTGACCAGTTTTACCTATTCCGCACGACATATTCTACACAACCTCTACTTTCAACGTAGAATGAGCCAAAATTTTTCTTTCCTTCGCAATTATTCATTCAATCGCTGTCCTGGGATTTTTTTTCTGTCGTATTGGCTAGATTATTGTGCGCCCCATATCCATCCTGGGGACGGTAGCACAAGAGCATATGGATACACAAAAGGCCTAGGAACTAGGCCCCAAAAGGGTTAACAAGAGTACATTTGGATTTATATCTACATATCTATAGTTCACTTATCTGTTACAAGCAAATTTAGGAAATTTGCTTAGTGTATCTGGTATCTTATTTTCATTAAGATATCTTGGCAAGTCATATAGGTCATTATATATTTATATTCTTCAGTTAGTGGAAAATTAAGCACACAGTGTTCAAGACAGTGACCAGAGGCCTGACCACATAATTTGCATTTAGTCTGATCATCATCTGCGTGTTTGCCAAACTGCCAGAAGTACTTGTAACCAAGCCTAAGCCTGGCCACTACAACATCAGTCAGTCTGTTCACAATGCAAGTTGCTCCATAAACATATTTATCTACGTTCATGTTATCATAGTGGGTTATAGATCTACTCAGGCTTCTAAATTGCATTCCTCTAACATTCATTTTCATTATATACTTTTTTCCTAATATTATTCCTAATGCAAAGTTATATTCTACATTCTCCTTTATGGTGCTCATCTTGGCTAACATATCAACTTTATCATGAAGCAAATATCCAATGTGTGATGGGATCCACAGCAATTGTACATTAATTCCTTTTTCCAGGAGTTTTGAGTATCTGTACCTGGCGTCCCAGTAAGCATGTTGTTAGTCATTATGTGAATCTTCCTAATTTTTCAGTTAAGATGGCCATCCGAACTCAAACATCCTTACTCCTCATTCAGAGTGCAGGGACAGTACTTTCCTGTTCCAGAAATCAAGTTCCATTAAATAGTTTTCCGGAATCCCTTCAAAAATGTTACCTTTCTGAGACTCCAGCGGCATGTCAAGGGATTACAAAATCCACTTGCCTCCACTTCTGTCTACTGTGCTCTCACTAGCCAGTTGGATGCCCAGTCCATTAGCATTTTCCTTTTCCTCACCCTATAATGATGCTCCTTAATATTTGTTCTACTTTGCTTCGTTCACTCCAAATGTCCAAACCAGCTCAGCAACTTCCCCCTTCCCTCCTATGCCCTCTGAATATTAAACTTGATAACTCCACCTTCCGACTTCCTGGAAGAGAATTCTCTGTTAAATTCAAAGACAATTTAGAAGTAATAACAATACCTCTAAGATAACCCTCTGAGAGATCTCCTCTAGATGGTTGGTGAAGGAAAAAATTCTGATGTATTTCACCTGCCTAAGTGTACTGAACCCCTAACCCATCCTTCCTGAGCAACCTCTTCCATAGCCGTCCTGCCCAATTGTACCTCAGAAAGACTAGCTCACTCCTACGTAGTCCACATCACTACCTGACTTGATGCCTGGATGGTTTCCGCCTGAGCAGTTCACTTAAACCGAGGGAGTCCTAGCCGTTCTACCTGAGCAAAAGATTGACTTCTCACATAATATTTTTCTCTTATTTCACTTATTCTTTAATGACGATCCATCCTCCATACATAAACATAGATCTGTAAGGAAAATTTGATGCATATTTTTGTTTCCTTATACTCTATTAAATGTTCACTCACCATATATGAATTGATACATAGAAGATCGTAAATTACATAGAACTGTTTTTAAATTATTCTTTTATAGCACATTATTTAGTATCAGAATATCCTTCCGCATACATTCATTGATAAATTTAACATTTATTAATGTATATATCAGTTAGATATGTCTGAATTTGAGGGAAAACATCTTAATATTTATGAATGTAAAGCCAAATTTAACATTATATATTTGTTTCACGTTATTGCTTCGCTAAATAATTAATTCAAATTACATAATCTACCAACTTACTGAGTAAAACATTCAGAACATTTTTTTTGCACAAGTTTCAGTATTTACATAGATAATTTGACTAAACCCTTCAATATATTGATTCATTATACTCACCAGTGTCACAAGGTGGATCAGATCTATCACCTTTAAGTATTAATAATAGCATCACATTGTAGGTGGCCCGGTGGTCTGGTGGCTAAAGCTCCCGCTTCACACACGGAGGGCCCGGGTTCGATTCCCGGCGGGTGGAAATTCCGACACGTTTCCTTACACCTATTGTCCTGTTCACCTAGCAGCAAATAGGTACCTGGGTGTTAGTCGACTGGTGTGGGTCGCATCCTGGGGGACAAGATTAAGGACCCCAATGGAAATAAGTTAGACAGTCCTCGATGACGCACTGACTTTCTTGGGTTATCCTGGGTGGCTAACCCTCCGGGGTTAAAAATCCGAACGAATTCTCTCTCTTGTTTTACATATACATGTTTCTATCTCAAGGATAACTTGACTTATCTGTAAAGAAAAAAGGGAAGACAATATTTCAAGTGAGTAATCCGCCCTTCAGACCACTACGAAGTTGATGCCTTGGTTCCCCGTAGTCTGGAGAGAGTTGGGCGAGAACGGAATTTTTTTTCTACAATCTCGCTGTCAACAGATGTGATTCAGTCTTAGACTATTTGGTACGTAACTGAGCTAGTGTGTTAAGGTAAATAATCAAGGAGGCTCCATGACATACACACGCCAGTCTTCACTTCTGCCTGGTAGACTAATTACCAGCAGGCAACACACCATACAGTACCCTCGCATAAACAGGCCTCTGCACACTAGGGCCTTACAAATAAACACCTATAGTATACACTTAAAAACTTATCAAAATTACCTACTCAAACTACCGCCCAAACATGACAGCTTCACCCCCTCACCACCTGTCTCGTACTAACCCACCAACACCTCATTTGCTCCTGTCCTGGCCACACTAACCGACCGGGAATAATACGCGTTCGGTTTCAGTACAAACCCGTAAAATAACATATGGAGCATTATTTCATATATAAATTTGTACAATATTTTAAATGCAGCACACTGCATAACAGTCTGGACTTCATACCAGGGAGGTGTAGGAATAATCTTCCTGCCTACTAGTAAAATTTTGATTAAGTCATCAAGGGGCTTCCGGTGAAGTGCTTTTGACATCGGAGAACTCTTAATAAACACTGCATTAATGGGACAGATTTATTACCTTGTGTAGTACGTCAACAATTGTCCCAAACATCTACGTTCTAAGAGATATCACAAAACGTACATTCTCTTCTGGTTCAGGATTAATTTTTTTTTTGTTATGTACTTAGGTTTGGCAATTCCATTTACTTTTAATTATAGTTATCTTTTAAGTTAGGTTTTTAAATAACCGTATTAAAATTTGTCTTAATTTATTAGAAACTTCTCTCTGTTTATTCGGCTTTAAGTATATTTTCCCAGTAATATTTTTTCCTTGTATTTCAATAATATCTCATAGATTTTCATACCTATATTTTTTCCCTCAAGGATAACTAGTTCTGTCACGTTCCTAAATTTACAATATCATCAATAGCATTGTACTGCCATTATGTTTCACACTAAATATTTGCTCTCAATTACATGCTTAGTACCCCAACACTTCCCTCTTTACTATATATCACCATATATCTAGATCATCATCTGTTCATTTCATATTCTTTTTCGTAACACATTTAAATTTGTTCCCCTTTCCTTATCATCTCACATTTTTGTATATTATTTCTTTCATAAAAAATCATCACTGTTTGTTTTAAATTTAGTTTATATCCAGTTTCTTGAACTTGCTCCCCATAAGTCAAATATTAATGTTATTTATAAACACTCAGATTCTACTCGTGCAGCCATTAAAGCTAATCATATTTACTCATAAATCCCATTAAATCTTTCAAGGCAGGCGAAATTACTGATCTGGAGAGCGTACAAAGAACTTTCACGGCACGCACATGTACGATAAAGCACCTAAATTACTGGGAACACGGTTGAAGTCTCTTGATTTGTATTCCCTAGAACGAAGGCGAGAGAGATGCATGATAATATACACTTGGAAAATCCTAGAGGGATTAGTACCAAAGTTGCACACGAAAATCACTCCCTATGAATTCATAAGCAAGACTCGGCAGGAGATGCAACATTCCCTCAATAAAAAGCAGGGGCGCCACGAGTACACTGAGAGAACACAGTAAGTGTGCGGGACCCAAGACTGTTCAACTGCCTCCCAGCATACATAAGGTGGATTACCAATAGACACCTGGCTGTCTTCAAGAAGGCACTGGACAGCACCTAGTCAGTACCTGACCAGCAGGGCTGTGATTCTAACGTCAGTTTGCGTGCGGCCCGCAGTAACAGCCTGGTTCATTAGACCCTGATCCACCACGAGACCTGGTCTTGACAGAGCCGCGGGGGCGTTGACCCCCGAAACCCTCTTCAGGTAAATTCCAGGTATTAATACCGATTACCATAATTTGTATATGTTACCTCGCGTTGTTCATAAACATAATTTATTATTCATTTTTCCTTATTTATCTGTTATTAGTTTATTACATTCCTATTCAGATTTAAGTTTTGTTTGAAATATCTTAATTATTCTTGAATATTTAAGATTTTAACCAGTTATTCATATCTATTTTTTCAACACATTTTACATAATTTACTTCCTATTCTTTACACTTTTAATCCAGTTATTCATTTAGAAATACACGAAATGTATAATATACTTTTCGTATTTCTGTATATTTTGCAACCTATGTATACTGTTCCTTATGTATTGTACTCAGTTATTTAATGTAAATAATAATACATTTTGTCACCTGTATACATGCTATGACTTGTATATTGTATTTTATTTATATATTGTGAAATTATTTATTTCTTTTCACTATCCTACATCTTTATTAGTTTATGCATTCTTCCTCCATTCGTTACCTTGGTATCATTATTTAAGCGAATTTTTTGTTCTTTTTTCTTTATTACCCAAGGTTAGTTAGGTAAATTTGTCAAAAAACGAAAAAGTGTTTCCGGGCCCTGGTTTTAACTTATGCCCCGCCGCGAAGTTTTGGCCCAAACTGACCGAGGCCTTCAGCTGGTTTAAAAGGTGTACCCCCTTTAAAAATTTAGGGTTTATGATTATGGGCTTATTGATAGATATAACCAAAAAAATTAATCATTATGTATTTGCTACCCTTTCATACATTCTTTAAGTAGTATTTGGGTCTTTCCCAAAAGTTTTTTCCCAAAAAAACCACTTTTTTTAATAGAATGGGTTTTTTTCCCCAAAGGAATCTTATTAATTTTCACAAAAATTATCATGCTTGTGAAATTTTTAAATAATTGTGGAAAAAAGCCAATAAAAACAAGAAAACATTTTTTAAAATATTGGGATCAGTAAAATTGCTAGCCCCGAACGTAAAATTGCTGAGCCCGAGCAATTCAACTGACCAGACCTAATAAACCATCAAATGTGATAAAATAAATTTAAACTTAACGATTTCTCAAAAATGGGGGTTTCTTTGTCAAAAAATCCCAAACCCCATTGTATAGTTAGGGATTACTTCAAAAGACGTCTAACTCACAAGGTCCTAATACAGCACTAAACACAAATACAGGGTACCAATCACCACTAAACACAAAGCAGGTAATAGAGAAAAAACAATTATTTATAAATAAGAAAGATGTCTAATATTTCACCTGTCATAGAAAAGGGTTTCAATAAATCTCTTGATCAAAAAACATTCATATATACTTTATTTAAAAAGTTTACCCCTAGTCCCCACCTATATATTTAAAAATAGGCAAACATTGAACTTTTCCCATTTCGTTGGGGCCCAAGAAAATTTTAAATGATGTTTTCGGGTAAAGATGCAAGATTCTCTGTTACCTGAAAATAATGAATCACACTGGTCGCATCCCCCCCGGGGGGGGCCCTTTAAAAGAAAAATAAAGTCTTATTTTAAATTTTTAAAAAAGGTGGGGGGTTTTAAACCCCCTTGCCCCTTGCTTTCTAGTTGCCTTTTACGACACCATGGTTTAGGAGGAAGAATTTCTTTTCCACTCCCCATGGAGAACGAATGGATGGGACATTTAAAAAGGGATGGGAGAGTTTTTGGGTTGGAAATATCATTAAAAAAAAGGGGAATTTATTTGGGGAATTTTAAAATGTTTATAAATATGGGGAAGCGTTATTTCTGCATTGGGCAGGGAGTATAACATCTTGTAGAGTGAGAAGAGCCAGTTGAGAGTGTGGGGAGTGAGTGAAGCAGCTTGTAGAATGAAAGGGGGAAAAAAGCAGAGTTTAAATGAAAAGACAGAAATGTTAAAAACAGGTGGAGAGAAAATTTTGGAAGGTTGGTGTTTTTAATTAAAAAATGCAGGGAAAATGAGGAAGGTCCCCTAGGATTAGCAAGACTGTTAGTTCCTTTTGTAAAGACAAAGGGAACAAAAAGTGTACAAATTACAAGAGAATGAACCCTGAGATACCTGGTAAAGTGTATGGAACATCTTAGAACTACATTAAGGTAATCAGTAAATAAAAAAAAAGGGACAGTACCGTGACGAAAACAAGTACCCCTAACCCGCACATAGTGAGGGGAACTTACGAACGAGTTTCGGTCGGACTTAGACCTTTTAAAAATCCACTAAATGGTCTAAGTCGGCCCGAAACGTCGTCGAAAGTCCTCTCTCCTGGGGTTTTTTGTGTTTTTAAGGCAACCCCGACAAGACATGTGGTTTACAATTCCAAATACTTGCAGTTTTCCCCAAGAGTCTCTGGCGTAAGCACCATAAACCCCGGTACTACTACAAAATTGATTTTAGTTTCATCTAGTGTCTGGTCCATTTGTGGAAATTTTAACCATCAAGGCAGAGAAACCTCTTCTGAAGCCGAAATGACGGTCATAAAAAAATGAGTGGCTTCAAGACCCCTTGTCATCTTCTGTGAGTTTTTGCCTCAAGGACTTCCAATGTTGACAAAGGTGCCCGGTCTGTAATTGCGATATTCGCTTTATTTTTTTTTTGTAAACAAGGGACTACATTTGCCTTTTTCCAAGAGAAGGCCTTTTAATTGTTCGGGTTTAAACATGCTGATGATGTGAGTTGGGGTGCTACTAGCTGGTCTGAAATTTTTTCAAAATTTTGGCCCTCAACTTATCTGGATCCAAAATCTTTTCTTGCCCAGCTTTTTAAAAGGGGGAAAGGTGCCCCCAGTTGCCTTATTGAAAACCCTGAGTCTTTGACACGCCTTGCGGCTAGCCAAGGGGGTCACTTGCGGGACAGAACTTGCATTTGGCAGCAGAATATTCGGCCAAGGGGCATTTTTTCTCCTGCGTTTAGAAAAGGGTCCCACTTATTGTTTTTAGAGGGGAAAAATTTTTATCGGAATATTCTTGTGGGCCCTTGACCAAGGGAATACCGGGTTTTTTGGAGCCCAGACACTTGATGCCAGTTTTCTTTTTGGTCATTTTCCCCATTTACAATGGCCCACTTTTGGACTTTCCCCCCATTTACCTTGCGGGTTTCCCTGTTCAGTCGGATCCCTTTATACTTATGCCTCTCTAAAATAAAAGGGGAATAAAGCGATCTGTAGGTTCGCCCAAATACGCTAAGGTCGTTTTTGATGGAGTTTAACGGTGTCTAATAAAGGCATTTACTTGGTTTCCACATCATTTGGAGAAAAAGCTTTCCAAACCCGGGGTGGGAGCTCAGAGAAAAGGGCGGGCCATTTTTCCTGTTTCCCACACCCAGGCTTGCTTTAGTTTTTTTTACCCTCTTTCATTTGGGAATCTTCATTTCCCCAAGAAAACCTTGGGGTCAGATGACCCAAACAAACCCGGGGGGTTGAAAATGACTATCCCCTTGTCAGATCACTCCCTACTGGGTCGAGGGGGGACAAATGAGGTAGGGAAATCAACAAAGTTTCTAATATCAAACATAAAAAAAGGTCCAGGCCCCCTTGTAAAGATTTTGGGTTGGGGGTCACCAACAATTATAACTGACATTTATTTGAAGAAAGAGATTAACTTTTTCCAAACGGGAAGTTCGGGGGTCGAAAATGATGAAGGTCTGTTTTTGACATTAGTAAGAAGTACTTGCAAAATTTGATGTTTGAAGGCTCTTTCTGGGTGATTAAAAATGGCAATTTCTCTCTCTTTTCTCCTCTCTCTCTCTCTCTTCTCTCTCTCTCCTCTCTCTCTCTCTTTTCCTTTCTCTCTCTCTCTCTCCCCCTCTTCGTGCATGAAAGGAAAACTAAAGGGTTGCAGTTCCCTTTAAATATTTTCCAAGGAAAAACAACAGAATTCTTCATGCTTTCTTCATTTTTATTGCATGTATTTCCATGGCTACACATGCTCAGAAAAAGGGGTAAAAATAAAAACGTGTTCCCAGTTTCCCAGTGAAAAAAAAAAACACGTTTTATGATGTATTTAATCCCAAAAAACAAAAACCCAAATTTACAAAATTTAAAAAAAGGGAGGTTATTGTCATTAACCTTTAATTAAAAATATCTTGAAAAAATAACAGGTTGTGCAACGAAGAGTATATGGGAATGTTTTGCAAATATCAAACAAATAAATTTTTTCATTTAAATTTTACGAAATTTATTTTTATTTTTTTTTTTTAGAAATTTTCAGATAAAAGTTTTTTCTTTGATAAAGGGTAACCTTTTTCCCCCTTTTTCTCTCATCTTCTCTGGGGAAAATTTACTCGAAATCTGCTAACCTTTTGCGCCCCGATCTCAAGCCCTTAGTTTTATAGTTACATGGAAACGCGTCTCCCGAGGGTGATTACCAGGGGTTCACGAGATGATAGAAAGGTTTGCACACGGCATAAAAGAGGGCATACCAAGGAAAAGAATAACCCTTTTTATGTTTTAGTTGAACTGAGTTACGTTTTATGTAGTTACACTTTGACGGATTTAGGGCAAGATAATTCTCCCCTCTTTTAAAAGGAAACGGTCCGTTACTGCAAGGTTTATGTATTTGAGTGAATATGAATTAAGACGGTATACATTTTAACAAACTGGGTGTTTTGTTGGTTGTCTTTTTGTATTAGGCATAGTTTATTTAGAAATTTGTATTTGTTATTGTGATCATTATACGGTTTTCGTGTATTAATGTAAAAAAAAGACTTTTTTTTAACCCGTAAAAATTTTTTTTGAGGGTTTGTTTACAGTTAAAAAAGTGTTTTTATTTAGCTTGTAGGGCATGCGTCTTGAGTACGTGTAATTTTGGGAGAATCTAGTACGGAATTTTTTAGAATCTATTACGTGTAATTTAGGAAATTATGTACGTGTAATTTAGGGAAAACATGTACGTGTAATTTTGGGGAATCTAGACTGTAAATTTTGGAGAAACTATGTACGTGTAATTTTGGAGAATCTATGTACGGTAATTTAGGGGAATTATGTCGGAATTAAAGGGGAAAACTTGTACGTGTAATTTAGGAGAATCTAGTCGGTAATTTTTGGAGAATCTATGTACGTGTAATTTTGGAGTTATTTCGGTAATTAGGAAATTAGTACGTGTAATTTGGGAATCTATTAAATTGATTTCATAACTATATTTTCAGGTCATCTGTTTCATGGGACGGGTCCCCAAATGCTTAACTTTTATTTGAGGTTTTTGAAAGGGGATAAACTCAGCCTTTAAGGTTACTCTAAATATCTACGACAGGGCAAGCTTGAGGGTTTCCCAGGGGCCCGCCCCCCGGCCCGTCCTTTACCAGGGCCCCCTTGTGGACCAGGGGCCTAATAACCAGGCTTTATTTCGGCCGCACATCCAAAAATACGGGCCACAGCCTGGGTGAGGGGGGCTGGCTTTTGGTATCTGTCCCCTTCTTTTTGAAGGCAGCCAGGGATCATTTGGGAATTCCCTTTTGCCTGGTTGGGGGGTTGTTTAGCATTCTTGGGCCCTGGGCATTTTTTGTTTCCTTTATTACTATTATTTTTATATCTTTTTTCTGCAAGACGGTACCTGCCGCAGCCTCAGAATCTGGGGAGGCTGCGGGAGGTGACAAACCCCATGATATTGAGAAAAAATTCCCCCTTTTCCTTTAGTTGTTGCCTTTCAAATTTGCATAGCTGCTGATCGCACTGAGAAAGGGGAAAGTTCTTTGTGCAAAGATTTTCCCCCCCCCGTGTTTGTCTTGATATTAATTTTCACGACAACACCAAAACACACACACACACACACACACACCACCAAAACCACCAAGCACGCAACAGTAGAGACGGAAAGGGTCCGGGGAAAACGCCGAGGGGAACACCAACAGGGAAATACAACAGTGCTGGTGACATAAAACCACGGAGGAGGGCAAAAGGCTAATGACCCCGATACCTTTAAAGGCGAGGGGGCCCAACACTCCCCCCTGGGTCCTTTGAGAAGGAGCAGGACGTTGTGGTGCCCCTAAACCCCAATCTTCAATACCCCCTTACAACTGGGGAATACCTGAGGTATGGAAGCGGCAAATGTAGTTCCCATTTTTTAAAAAAGGAACATAAAGGGGGCATGAACACAGACCAGGGGTTTTTACGTGTATAGTGGTAAATCATGGGGTTTGTGAGGAGGAGTGGGAGAGCCCGGAACAAACCATTTTAAACAACAACCACAGGATTTTTGGGAAAGGCAAATCCTGTCACAACCTTTGGATTTTATGACAAGTAACAGAAGTAAGAAAAAGGGGGTAGGTGATTGCATTTTCCCCGGACTGAGGAAGCCCTTTACCGTTCCCACAGGGATTTGTGCAAAGCTGGAGGGTCAGGCCGTATAACAGGGAAAGGGGGCTGCAAGGATCAGAGAATACCTGACAGGGAGGGAAAATGGGTCAGGTATGATGAGGTATCACAGGGGGTCCTGGCGAGCGGGGACCACAGGGGGTCATCCCAAGACCCGTGTTATTTTTGATGCATGTGAACACATGGTGGAAAGGATAGTCTGAAGTGTCCCTGTTTGCAATGATGTGAAGCTAATGAAGGGTTAAAACGAATAGGAAACAGGCAGGACACAAAAGACACGGGGGGTAGGCTTGAACGTGGGCCACACGGCTTCTCGTTTCAACCCCGTCAAAAGCAAAGCATGAAGATTATGGAAGGGGAAAGAAATGCAGAGAGTTAGGGTGGTGGAAAAGGGTGCAAATCTCACTAAAGGAGGGAAAATCTTGGTGAAACCAAACACAGGCATGTTCCGGGCACAATCAACCAGAACTGCTGCAGCCAGGGGGGCGCTGGGAAACTGAGAATAGCGTTCGATGTTAATAAGGAAACGTTTTTAAGCACGTAACTGTTTACGTCAGGCTCATACTGGAGTATCAGCACCCGTTTGGAACCCCACCTTCAAGCACGTCAAGAAATTGGGGAAAAAAAGCAAAAGGTTTTCAACAAGGCTAGTTCCGGGGTTTAGGGGTATGTCCTACGAAGAAAGGTTGAGGAAATCGGACTGACTATGGAGGAAGGAGGGGGCAGGAGAGATATACAAAATAATGCTGGAATTAGACAAGGACAGAGACAGGGTATTCCAGAGAGGAAAAAACCCGAAAAAAGGGGCACAATTGGAAGATGAAACTCAGACATCAAGGGGGGTTAGGGAATATTTCTTCACCACAGAGTCGCAGAAAGTGGAATAACCTAGCAAAATGTTTAAAATGGAGGCAGGAACCATATAGAGCTCTACCGAGGGTTGACAAAGCTCAGGAAGCAGAGAGGACCCAGTAGCGCATGAAGAGGGGGGCCAGAGCTGAGTCTCGCCCCCAACCACAATTAGGTGATAAAAAAATCGTTTACTAAAAAGGGTGGCAGCCGGGTTCCCCCCCCGACACTTGTCTCTTCTAGAAACAACACAAGTATGTGCACCTTATCCTCTCCCCCATTATCCCACAAACAACATGGCCTAGCAAACTGGGTTTTTTTATGTTTCGAGGGGCACCGTGGGAGTGGATTCAAAGATTTAAATTTTACCTCCCCCTGTTTGAATACCCCCTCAACAAGCAGTTAATTTGCAAAGAACCCAAACAAGTGGTACGTCTCGCCTCGAGAGACAGTGTGTCGTGGGGGGGAACCCTGGCCTGCCCCCGTTTTGGGAAAAGATTCACTACCACCTTTTCGTGGTATTTAATGTTTATTGTAAATTAAAGGTAACAAAAAAAAGCAAAAAAAACCATAAAAATTTTCTGTTTAACTTGCGAATATTGGGAAATTACGTAACTGCCCTTAGGTTACATCCCAAAATAAGTTGGTTTAAGTACGGAACAGATTCTCTAAAGTTCCCTTCCAGTTGGTTCAAGCTTTTCCCTTTCAATGCGCTCGGTATAAATGGGATATTTGCCTCCATTGTCCTTAAGTGACTTTTTGAGGGGCTATTTCACTTCTGTTAAAGTATGTCCACCCTATGACTACAAGACTTGTCATTGTATGCTCACCGGGGTGCGAGTGTGTGGGCCCTTGTGTGTTTGCCCCAGGGATTAGGGCTACCAATAAGAAGTGTTTCTAGTGCCTTCGCGTAAAAAAAAAAGTTTTTCTTCCTATAACAAGGAGATTGGAAGGAAGGGCTGAAAGCCTGTTGACAGGATCGGAACTGGTCTCGGGGGCAAGAAAAAAGATGAATATGTGAGTACTTCTTTTTTATCGTTTAAATTTTCAGAAGAAATTTTTATATTGCAGCATTGAAGAAAATTCTTAACAAAAAAACCAGGATCTAAGGATGGAAGAGGTACATTGAGGAATCAGTTCCTTCCTTAATGGAGAAAACCCGGACAGTTCACGAAATGAGAGATGCTTGAAGGTAATCAGTCCCCTTCCCTTGGGGGAAGATTGATCAACCTTTTGTCGCAGTTTTTTTTTAACTCAGGAAAAAAAACACAATGCAATATGTGACATTTTTTTGGGAACGTTTCGCTCTCAGGAGCTTTGTCAAACCGATAAAACAATATAGGGACACAGAGGGTATATAAAGGCTCAAGTGGGGAAAAACTAGTGAGGTACCCTTTTGATGTTCTTTGGTAGTGTATAGTATAGTGACAAAAATTTTTTTTTTTTTTTTATTTTCACACTGTCATTCCCCCCAAAGGGAGGGTGGCCCCAAAAAGAAAAAAATTTCACCCATTCACTCCACACTGTCTTTCCAGAAGGTGCTTTACACTACAGTTTTTAAATGGAAATTAACACCCCTCCTTTAAATGCAGGCACTGGGACTTCCACTCCAGGACTCAATCCCCCTGCCTTTCCCTGAACCCTTCATAAAGTTACTTTGCCACACCCAAAACCCCTCAATATAAAAAAAACCTTTTTCCCATTTACTCCATCAAAAAACCCCTCATGCATACCTGCTGGGGCCAAGCCCTCGCACACAAAACCCCCCTTTACCCCTCTCTCCCAAACCCTTTTCCCAGGGGCCGACCCCTACCCCCCCCCTTCCCCTACAGACTATACACCCGAAGTCATTCTGTTTTGCTCCCTTCCTCTACATGTCCCCAACCACCTCAACCCCCTTCTCACCCTCTGGACAACGTTTTGGTAATCCCCCCACCTCCTAATTTCCCCAAAACGAATTTCCCTTTATTATATTCCACCCCACATTGCCCCAACATGACACTCCACTGCCCCCAGCCCTTCTCCCGCTGCAACATTCATCACCATGCTTACACCCATATAAGAGCGTTGGTAAAACTATACTCTCATACATTCCCCTCTTTGCCTCCAAGGACAAAGTTCTTTGTCTCCACAGACTCCTAAGTGCACCACTCACTCTTTTTCCCTCATCAATTCTATGATTCACCTCATCTTTCATAGACCCATCCGCTGACACGTCCACTCCCAATATCTGAATACATTCACCTCCTCCATACTCTCTCCCTCCAATCTGATATTCAATCTTTCATCACCTAATCTTTTTGTTATCCTCATAACCTTACTCTTTCCTGTATTCACCTTTAATTTTCTTCTTTTGCACACCCTACCAAATTCATCCACCAATCTCTGCAACTTCTCTTCAGAATCTCCCAAGAGCACAGTGTCATCAGCAAAGAGCAGCTGTGACAACTCCCACTTTGTGTGTGATTCTTTATCTTTTAACTCCACGCCTCTTGTCAAAACCCACGCATTTACTTCTCTTACAACCCCATCTATAAATATATTAAACAACCACGGTGACATCACACATCCTTGTCTAAGGCCTACTTTTACTGGGAAATAATTTCCCTCTTTCCTACATACTCTAACTTGAGCCTCACAATCCTCGTAAACATTCTTCACTGCTTTCAGTAACCTACCTCCTACACCATACACTTGCAACATCTGCCACATTGCCCCCCTATCCACCCTGTCATACGCCTTTTCCAAATCCATAAATGCCACAAAGACCTCTTTAGCCTTATCTAAATACTGTTCACTTATATGTTTCACTGTAAACACCTGGTCCACACACCCCCTACCTTTCTAAAGCCTCCTTGTTCATCTGCTATCCTATCTCCGTCTTACTCTTAATTCTTTCAATAATAACTCTACCATACACTTTACCAGGTATACTCAGCAGACGTATCCCCCTATAATTTTTGCACTCTCTTTTATCCCCTTTGCCTTTATACAAAGGAACTATGCATGCTCTCTGCCAATCCCTAGGTACCTTACCTCTTCCATACATTTATTAAATAATTGCACCAACCACTCCAAAACTATATCCCCACCTGCTTTTAACATTTCTATCTTTATCCCATCAATCCCGGCTGCCTTACCCCCTTTCATTTTACCTATTGCCTCACGAACTTCCCCCACACTCACAACTGGCTCTTCCTCACTCCTACAAGATGTTATTCCTCCTTGCCCTATACACAAAATCACAGCTTCCCTATCTTCATCAACATTTAACAATTCCTCAAAATATTCCCTCCATCTTTCCAATACCTCTAACTCTCCATTTAATAACTCTCCTCTCCTATTTTTAACTGACAAATCCATTTGTTCTCTAGGCTTTCTTAACTTGTTAATCTCACTCCAAAATTTTCTTATTTTCAACAAAAATTTTTTGATAACATCTCACCCACTCTCTCATTTCTCTCTTTTTACATTGCTTCACCACTCTCTTAACCCTCTCTTTTTTCCATTTTTTTCCTTCCCCCCTTGCATCACTTCTACTTTGAAAAAATTCTCTATGCTAACTTTTTCTCCCTTACACTCTCTTTACATCACATTCCCACCAATGTCCTCTTCTCTCCCGCACCCACTTCCTGAACCACAAACTTCTGTAACACTCAAACACTACATTTTAAACCTCCCCCATACCTCTTCGACCCCATTCCCTATTTTTTTCATTACCCATTTATCCTCCAATAACTGTTTTATCTTACCCAAACTGCCCCCTTTTTTAAATTTAAAAACCCTTCACCTCTCTTTCCCTGATGTTTTTATTCTCCTTGATCCCCCCTACCTTTTACTCTAAGGTGCTAAAACTAAAAAGGATCTGATATATTGTGGCCCCTCAAAAACATGTACTTCCTGAAGTCTACTAAAATCTTTTTTCACCAACATAATCCAACAAACTACTGTCATTTCCCCACATCATATCTTGTATACTTTTTTTTCCTTTTTTCTTAAAATATGATTCCCTATAACTAAACCCCTTTCTATAAAAAGTTCATCAAAGGGCTCCCATTTCATTTACACCTGGCACCCCAATTTACCTAACAACCCTCTCAAAAAAGTTTCTCCTATTTTAGCATTTAGGTCCCTACCAAAATTTACTCCCTCACTTGGTTCAAAGGCTCCAACATTCACTTAACACCCCCAAAATCTCCTCTTTCCTCTGCATTCCTCCCCCCAGGTGCATACACGCTTATTTGACCCACTTCTCGCTCCAACCTTTTCTTTTAAACCACATAATTCTTGAATTTTCCATTAATTCTTTTTTTCCTTCCATAACTGATCATTTAACATTCTGCTACCCCTTCCCTTTTCTCTAACTCCTTTAGATACTCCCAATTTTAAACCCATTTTTTTCCCCCCCTGAAACTCTCCTACCCCCCCTTTGCTTTGTTTCGCTTTGGGCCAGGACATCCAACTTTTTTTTCATTCATAACACAGCAATCATCTGTTTTTTCATCCCACTAATCCCGCACATTTAACCCAGTTTTATAAAGTTTTCTTCTTTTCTTTTATGTAAATGTCCAGGAGAAGGGTTACAGCCCATTGTCCCGGCATTTTATTTGCCTCATACACAGCTGGTTTTCGGGGGAAAAAATTCTTTTCCATTCCCCATGGGCAATAGAAGAAAAAAAGAAGAAAAAGAAAAATTTTTTGAAAAAGGAGAAAAAACCCAGATGTAGATATATTAGGGTGGCGGTCTGTGAAATGTGACCAAAATGTTTTTAGGATTTTGCAAAATATCCCTGTTATCTACGTGTTTATGAACAGAAAAAGAAACCACAATCCCACCATCATGCAAAACAATTTCAGGTTTCTGTTTCCAGTCATTGGGAGGCGGTATACTTCCTGGGGGGTTGCTGTCACCAACCTCTAAAAGTTGTGTAGTGTAATACAATATGTAGACAATTAATTTGTACATGAGTAAAAAGGGAAAAAAAGCTATTTCTTTGGGGAACATAAAAAAAAGGGTTTACAAAAAATAACTGGGGAAAAGGGAGCTTTTTTTCAGTGTTTATCTCTGTAAAGTGCTTTTTGTTTATAACAGGAGGTCTATGTGATGGGAGGGTTTACTGTTTTCAGGGGGTTCTTGCTAAGACTTTAGAGTGGTGAAGCTGCCCCTTGTTTTTTTTAAATTTTTTTCGAAACAGCGATAGTGCTGATTCGAGGCACTTTCGTCTGCGGAAAAAGTTTCTTTGATCATAATTTGCGTCCCTGAATTTCATGGAGATGATTGGGGAATTTTTGGTGTTGTACACAGGGGTTTTCAAATATCGTTTTCCCACATGCGGTTA